>LOND01028697.1:0-11752 GCA_014220965.1 Paragonimus kellicotti | reverse complement strand
GCAGGCCACGTTCCTAAACCATAGAGTAAAACAGAACGGGCACAAGCGAACATGCAGACGTTTTTTGGACGCCAACAGATGACGCAGGTTGGCAAAGGCAACTCGTGCCTTTGCTATCCTCGTTGATATCTCATCAGCAATATTACAAGCTGACGAGATAATGCTACCCAAGTAGGTGAAACTGTCCACAGTCTCAAGCGGATTACCTGCAATAAAGAAAGTAGGAGTGGAAATGCCCCAGTCTTGAAGTAACACTTTGCACTTTTGAAGTGCGAAGCGCATTCCATACAAACCAGCCCGGTCACTCACCTTGTTCAGCATGGTCTGCATGTCTTCGGCAGAGGGCTAAGTAAGACAATGTCGTCCGCATACTCCAGATCGGTCAACCGAGCGCCAGGAAGAAGCTCAACACCAAGTTCACTGGACTCCTCAAGCGCACCCTCCAAAATGTCGTCCATGACAAAATTGATCGGGGTGATCCATTTTGCTTCATTGCTGATCCAGGTAGAAGGTGCATATTACTTCTTGAGTTTACATTACTTTTGTATGCACCAGCTGATCCGTATCAAGCAGGCTAAAGATGAATAACGCCGTGGACAATCGGAGTGTGGTTGGGAGCTATCGATTCCTCGATCGAGAATCAAGATATTAAAAGGGCTGGTTGCATAACCTTGCCAACTAGAAGTCCGTCACACCGTGCAATATTCATTATGATTGTGAGCAGGATTAAAACATCTGGCAGCAGATGACAAGATGGTTACGAGTCATAAAAACCTTGTCTGACCGGCCGAGTAAGGTTGGGTGGGATACATGCACCTTAACATCGATGGCTGAAAACGGTTTCAGACAATACTTTGTCGAAATCGATGATACGTCTACAGTTCTTCAAATTTCCTTATAAAGTATTACTTTCGCTATTTACCACTTCAAGCGCTATCGTCAGGATCAACAGTAGCACGTGTCCATTGATACGGCTCAAAGAATATACAATTCAAAGTAGGTGTGACTCACAACAGACGTTCTGCTAACTCATTTCGAATAGTTGTACACAACGGCTAAGGATACGCATGTCATGTGAACAAACCAACGACGTTAGATCGTCAAGTATGCGTGCTCAACGAAAGACGACCAGTAAACGGTTACTCACTCGAAGAGGCCAGTTGTGCCTAATGTAGAGCTGTGGAAGAAGTAGAGTTTGCGGAGCACGGGTATCGTTCAGTTGATCCCGACTGGCAAATATCACTCGATCCTCCGTTTGTAGTAACACATGGGAGTGGTTATCCTGAAAATGAAGCGAGGATAAAAGATGAACTCAGCGAGGATCCCAATGGTCTACGCAAAAACAAACCTTGGTTTCAATGGCAGATCTGGGACAGACTAATAATGGATAATGTGAAAACGGAAAGGAAAATAAGGATCTCAAATTCTCCGCGGTGATTCTCATAGAAACAGACAGAAGATATTGATAAAGAAAATGCCCATCCCAAGTTATTAATACGATTAGGTCAGTACGGTTTAATTAGTACGCGACTGATTTTCCGGCTGCTGAACGTCAGCGAACTATGGTGCTGGATGATCGTGAAAATGTCCAAAGAACAGCTATCGTCGGATGACAGTATCTTCAAGGTAAATAGTCCTAATCCCCATCTTCGTTATTGATTGAAATACATCAGTGGCTCGCACTGATACTCAGCTGTCGTGCAACCAGGGAGAGAAAGCAAGCCCTAATTCGCAATCAAAGGAGGGGGATGGGACCTAGTCACTAAAACCACCTTCGACCAATATTAAACATACAATATCATGACAAAAACAAACAAACGAGCTGTAAATAAATAATAGAACAGTGATTTTAAGATGCAACGTTCATTTAAAAGGTCATAGCCAGAATCGGTACTATGATCCAACACAAGAATGGACAAACACTTCAATACCGATTTTAGATGAGACATAGAATTGCTTCGTAAGACACGAGGTAGTTGACGAACTGAGTGTGGACGAATATCAATAATGTGGATTAGGTGAACACGGTGAGTTCAATTGGATAAGCCTAAATGAAAGGAACGAACGAAGCTAGAAGCAACTTGATTTGATAAGATGATCACATAAACATTAAAATTGAATCCAGCTAAATTTGGAGGTAAATCCCACAAGTGCTGATACAATTTTACAAACTATTGTAGAAAAAGAAATGCCGAAAGTAACAAGTAAACGACGCTACCAATGAGGAAGCAGGTAACTATAGACAGACTTATAACCGATTACTATGCAGCTGCTACAGATTTTAACTTCAGATGCTGAACTGTGATAAGTGCCCTGAAATCATAGAAAACGTGGCAAACAGGTGAGTTCAACAAGCTTCTGCAGAATTAACACAACTATTCATCATTATTAAAACTAAAAAGGTAGGACAAATACGTACTTATAAGACATAAAGAATAAATCATGGATTAGATTGCTTGAACAAAGAAGTTCAATATTTCACATTCTGTTAAATGAAAGCGCTCCACAAATGAATCTTCTGAATGAATTTATATAAATGTATACGAGACCGCTTTTGGGAGCTTGAAGTCTAAATACAAGGTGTGACGACAATGTAACATTATTGTTTAAAATCACGGACAGCAGAACATACTATAGCTGTGGTGAACCAATTGGTACTTATGTCGCGTTTGTTCATTGCAAGCTGTTATCCTAGAATTGACTTTCAAACACTTGGGCATTAGTTCCAAAATGTAGCAACAATCTAACGTTAACGCAGCCGGTATATATATATATATATATATATATATATATATATATATATATATTAACGGCTATAGAACCGCGCAGATTCGCATAATTTTTGAATGAATGAAGCAACAACCATCCATCACATAGCACACTCATCCCATTATGTAAGCTGATGAGGCTGGAACACGTTTACTAAGTTATCGCATCATAACTTAGTTTAGCTATGTAGCCATAGCTAGGTTGCGAAAACGTTATCCGGTTACAAGCATTCGAGTTGCGAAAAATTAGTATTTATACATACATACCTGTGAAGTAGCAAATGTGTTACAAAAAATTGGAATGGCAAAACATGCGAATACAGATTGAGACAGTATTCGTTAAAGGCTCCATCCGATACGGTAAAGAATCAAACTAATACGCAAACACATAAATATAGGCTGAGAACAGGCCAACAATCCCTGAATATCTACCGTCAAAATATTTACACACGTAGATATATAATGATGGTGATCACTCGAAGGTATCACGTCGACATGACCGCTGGTAAGGCCTGATAAATGCCATCAGAATTTCGGCTACTTGATTAAAAATCTTATTAAACACATCAATACAAGCGTTATAAACACCCAACGCCAAGGGTTATAGCAGGCTGTAAAGAATGGGTCATGGCTTTCAATAGTTTCAGGTGATAACAACTGATTTACGTTCACCAGGGTGCCGATAAAGGGACTGATCAAGCATTTGATTCGGAGGAAGCGGACGATCAAAGTGAAATAATCACTACCAAGCCTCAATAGAAGCACAAGTGAGTTCGCGGTAAGTCAACGGTGGCAATACGTGATAACCGGTCACACATTTACAGATTCTAGCCCGAATAACATGACTGCCGAATTTTAACTTACGACAGCTTGTTGTCCCATATGGAACCTCGCATATCCGCACCGTGATACAGAGGTGGATGCTTCACAGCACATTACTCTTGTAGGACAACTGTATATTCACAAAGCAAGCAAACAACGCATGTAACTGAATCCGTCGCTCTGTAAAATCATGTCTGCGCCCGCGCTAAAAAGGGTGATGGTACGATCGCGTCTCAAAGGACCATAAATAAAATACTCACCAGAGTTGGGTTCACAGTTAACGAAGACCGTGCTATGTGAAAAACAGCCAGATGAACATCGTGCAGTGAAACGTCCTGCGTAGTTTTATCTTTTTCAATTGACGATACTGGGTGTTGATGTGTTGAAACCGAATGGGGATCGACCATGGCGATTTTGTCGGCCGGAACAGAACGCTCATAACCTTTTGAAGGCCCAAATGACAGAAAACCCAATAGATGATAGCCACTAGCTGACCACGCCTGTGGGAAAAAGTTAGAAAAATGAGGACAGAAAAAGTGAACCGCGTGTGAAAATGCTGGTGTCAGAAAACTGGGACAAAGGTGCCGATAATCAAACACGAAGTTGCCGATTGAGACGATGGTGACCTGGAAGGTCACATATCGTTCATGAGAGCGCGTTTACCAGTAATATCAAGTCTGCTTTGTTCCTAAAGTAAACAATGGGACAACCATTATCTGGTCACACAGTCATTGTCACTTAATTCTAGATTCTAGTGGACCCAAACGTTGCTGTTGTAGTACTAACAACCAGTTCGAAGCCCGCCGGGCAGAACAAATGACCTGCACGAGTGAACCGAACCTATGTAGGTGTCCTTTAGACCTGATACTTGGCACGTGTTCGGGAATCAACCTGGTAATCTCGTCACGTACATGCCTACATTAATTACCGCGTTGGTACACAGTATTTGATACTTAAACGCAGTTGGAAGTCTAACCTTTCGTTCTACATTTCCCGTGATAAGCTGATGTAGATAGCCAGCTGTGCTCAGTCGCTGTATGTTCAACAGCGTTGGCGATCTTGCCAGCACCGCCAATGCCACTTTGTTTATCCTACACGAAAACCCAAACGTATAATTCTGTTCATGGATTTGCATGGCTATTGATCACGAACATTGCTAAAACAGAATTGTATTATCAGGATTACAGGCGGATATTAAGCTAATGATTAGAGTCAGACGCTCAACAGTGCCGACCATATCGAGTCCAGTAATTCTAACTCTACTACTGCTCTGAACAATTATTGCAATTAACATCATCACATTTTTTTTTTGCTGCGGCTGTCTGCTAATCGCTTGGCCTCGTTCAGTTGCTTCAAGCCGGACAAAATGAGCCACTCTATTCCCAAGTGTTATCACTCAGTGAGACCTACAGTAGACTTCACATATAGAGCGATAAGACAGGAGGCGGCAGACTGATAGAAGGTAAAACAAGACAGTACATCTTGAAAACATTGAAAGTAGTGAAACACAAGAAAATCGTGTGAAAGAACGTGAGACTGACGTCTCACTAGTCATCACAGCTAAACTGATACAATCCACCCATAAGGGACACATACATACACCTCACGTTCTGTTACGTGCTTTTCTTGAAGTCAGCGAAGGAATCGTTGCTTCGAATCCAACGCGGCAATCGTAATAAAGAGTGAACATTTATACCAGATACAAGTAAGCCATCGTGTACAAGACATTGTCGTCCAAGAGAATTTTTGGCTAACAGTGTGGATAATCCCCCTGTACTGTATCTGGAATTGCCAACTGTGAACTGACAATATCACATAACCCATATGATACAAATTAATTGATGGAAACAACTGTGATTGAACGCGAAGAGTTTAAAAAAATTTTATTTGCAGGTGAACCAAATTTCCGAGTCGCGAAACAGAGTGGATGGCACACGCATGCATTCCGAACTATACCTCAACTATATCAAAAATAACTTCGGTTGGCGAAATCACCGAGTACCTTTTCTATCTTCGTGAGTGGCATTACATCTGAGTTGGATGAAGACTCGTAATTAAAGGTTGCATCCGATAGTATAATAATCCGCCAACAAATGATTTCGGAACATCAATAAAAATTCCAAATCCACTGGGCGTTAGGTGGATTTCGTGAATAGTTGACAGAGATGACATCATCCACACTACTTGTAAATTTGTTGATCCATGAACTGAGAAAATTCGTCCCCATCGTTTGCATTCCCTATTTTCCCACTAACCTGACACTTGTTCCCACTACCTCACCCACCCCGTTTTGTTTTATTGAACTAATGTGTCATTAAGTGTCCTTGGCGCGAGTAGCCATTCTTGTCCTGGCTTACTGGCGTGACGGCTGACCTTTGACCTTGCTGGTCCTGTTGAGAAACTGTTGATTTTGCTGGACGAGACTATCGTCGTGAACGATTGAGGTTTGCTTTTTGTAATTACTGATGCATTTCTTTAATAGTACCGTAGAAATTGTTGGATCCAATCTTGTTTTCAATTTGGGGATCCGTTTTTGGGCTACGCGTAACTCAACGATCAGACGTGGATCGTTACACTACTGAACCTTATCAGAAGAACGGATGTGGTAAGGTCTTTCAGAAGTAGCCAACCAGCATTCACGTCCAGAATGTCATGATAATACAATGCATACCGGGACGTAACTCTCTGAGTGAAAATATCTTCCAAATATTCCCACAAAGTACATGAAACGTTTACGACACAAGACACAAGTACGTACTGACATCAAATAAGCAGTGTGTAAAACGGATAAGCACGCAGCGGAAAAGTATCGAGTCAGCGACTTACATTCAGGTAATCCGAAGCATGTCGAATTAACGCCTGTCACCTAGCCACCGATTTAATCGATAATATCAAATCACCGCGTCAGTGTTTATTACAAGCGGTGGCCATCATTCAATAGTTAAATAATGCACCCAAAAAACCAACTCACTAGATGGGATAATCGCACATGATCGGCAAGACCAATCCGTTCGCCCAAACTGGTGTGCAGTAGGCCACCGAACACGGACCACAACGCCCAACCACAGTTTGCCCAAGCTACCGCCAGCGTGTATCCATCAGGGGACCATGCGAGCCCAGTGACCGAACCAACCAGGTTGCTTGCATCTGCCACGTATAATCACATAGAAACGACAGTGAAGGACTAACAGAGGAATAATCCAAAGATAATCGATAAGTGAAAGCGGGTGCATAGGCATAGCGACAAAAATAAAAATAAAAGAACGGATGGAATGAGTGAAAAGCTCAACAGTGATACAACATGGAATAGGTCTTTCGTGCGGACTATTCGCTCCTAAAAAACGTTAACGTTTGCGGGGAGTTACTTCAATAAGCCGTTTGATGAGCTAAGGGTTTCAGCCATATTCAAACTGAGTAATGTGGGATTGGTAGGTCAAAACCTATGACAACCTCTAAGTTGTCTAACGACCTCAAATAGATAAGGCTACAAACGCTCACATATCCAGAGGAGCACTGCTCCTACGAAAGATGAACGTCAACCAAGGTAAAGTAGGTAGCTTTCGACATTTTGAACGCGGAACTCAATGCAACAAGTAACATGATGATGTAGTGAAATCAAACGTGAACGACAAAAAGTAAAACACTTTATTAGTGAAGGTGACAGTGAAAGCACAATCCATTAATAACGGCATCGATCTTTGCAACCAAAGTCTCGGCTCCTGCGGTACCGTGTTCAGTCATGTGACGGCAGAACCAAGCAATGCGTGCCTCAGAACCACGCCCTGTGACTCGCAGGTGGATGAACAATGTTAGATGAAGTAAGGAAACATTACGTTAACCAAACATGTGACGAACTTCCAGCCCCATCTACATCAACGTCGTTAGTAATAAATCAGTGACAGCTATTTACTACTAATAAGCAGTTTAACGGAGATTCAATTGCGAGAAATCTGAGTTTCGGCTGGACTTAAATCAGCGTGTTTAAACGCGGCGAGCGCTCTACCAGCTGCAGTACGAAGTCACATTATGGATTCGAAAATTTCATACTTGGCCTCAGTTACCCACCTATCCCATTGTCTCATATGGAATCCACCAAATGATCCAGGGGATCGACTGCCCCGGCAGGATTTCTCAAACAGTTCACGCTGGAATCCACCAACGCCACTGTTGAGCATTGAAATTGTATTTGTCAATTTAGAGAAGACCGAATTTTGAAAAATCTGGGCGTCGGCCGGATTTGAACGGGTGATAGCTGTGGCGTGGTTTCGTAGTCAGACTGGTATGATTTGCCTAATTTGGGCACGCAATTTCTTCTAATGGCCTGAATTTGGTTGAAGCTAGATTTTTTTTGCAATTGAATCTTTTCTAAATAGCCATTTACGTTCGATTGGCATACAGTCATGAAAACAACTCTAATTTGAAGATGAAACTCAGGCCAGATAAATCCCTGTAGGAAGAATGGAGAAGCGCAAACAAAGTAACCAAACTCTATAAACAAACGACCGAGTTACTAACGGGAGTAAAATATTTACGAGGCATCACCAGCTTGTCAGTTCACTCAACATCCATACATCACAGACAACCTGGTCAGAATAACGGAAACACTCACGAAACTCAGGAAGCCATTACTGTCTCCAAGGTATCTAGCAACGCCTGGAAAACCCCGCTGTTGCAGGGAGTTGAGCAGCCTCGTACAATTCACCGTGATAGACGTACCTTACGAGAAACAGTCAGATGATTGACAGAGCATGTCGTAGGGCTATCGAGTAACGTTCTCACTCGGGAAGGTTGCTTAAACTGAATAAATACACCACTTGCTGCCGACACATCAGAGCCTATCCAATTTGACCTACAGTATACTATATCAGCCATCGCATCCTACAAAATACATTCTTAGGCTTAGCCTGAACCACTGTTTCCAAGATTAGTCACTAATTTGTAATACCAGTTGATTCACCTGAAATACAAGAAGACCATCCTTTCAGCGTTAAAATACGTCCGGTCTGGAATAACTTACTAAGTCTGTAATGACGACTTCATCGTCACATAGTTTAAAGCGGAGAAGTGATGCATATGGTCGCAACACACTTCCTAGGCACCAAACAGTGGGTCCAACTGGACAACTTCTCATGTCAGTGCCAGTAAGTCGCTGACTGATGAAGAGTACTTGTTTCAACATTGAGTGCCTATGTACGAGTCATACTTCTCTTTCCACAATCTCATCGCATTTTATTATATGTTATAATCTGAGGGTCTGCACTATTGCTGGAACGAACAGTGTTGAATGTAATGTTTCCTCCTATACTGTTTTGTCTAAACATCGCTGAACACATAGTTAAGTGCACAGAAGGGCATCATACACTTTTTTTAACCAGTGAAATTCAAATGTCCTATAAAAGCAAAGGCTTTACGACACAAAGGCTCGTGGAGTAACGCAAAGTAAGCACGTCGTACATATTATACAAGCTGATACGTGTAATTATTAAATCAAATTATTATTACAGCGTATTGCTCGACGATCTGAGGAATGTTGACATCATTGCAATTTTTACCAGAACTTGCTGCCAATGAAAACCAGACTTTGTCAAATGACCCAGTCAATCGAAATGACTAAAGATTTGATCTCATATCTGACAAATGATGATGTCAACAGTGCGTTAGCTCGCTAACGTACGAAATGTACACACGAATAATCAAACGAACCCGGGTATTCCCGATTGGACACGCGTAGGTATTGTTCCACGAATAAAGTTCCGGTTGTATCGTCCATTCGATAAAGCGCAACCTCGGCACTGGAATGGATCAAAACGGTGTGAGTCACTATATAACAGAGTAGTTGGAATGGCTGTCGTATGAATCGGTATTTCCATACTTCACTTGCACCAACCCCATCATTCATGTACTTAACTGCATCCAGCAGATCTGATATGTAACAGTTTGAAAAGTGGTACATTGTAATAAGCCTCACTTTTCCCGCCAACATGTATATAAGGTTGCACGTACTGAGTAGTGGATGGCCCATAACCGATGAACATGCATGAAGAAACCGCGCCCAAGCATCGAATGGTTTTGTTGTAAAATGTGTAAGGTCGTTAATGGAAAGTACGGTGTGAGTCGAAGAAAACGAGTAGCATGCGGAAATTAAGGGCAATTCCCAGGACAGCAAGACTAGAAACTGAAAAGGATGAGTGGAAGGGTGTACTGGCATCTTAAGGGACGTATCAGAGATTGGCGCTGCATTTATGACGTGGGATGTGGAGATAGGCCAGCCGTGCAAAATAATGATTACGTACGTTGTGTAATTTTCTATACTTTGTAACGGATGTCTGGCAATAAATTACTTCGGGGATCAAGTGTCTTTTGTGATCGTAATAGTTTGAAGTTGACACCAGTCACGCACACGGTAATTGGTTATTTCCTTGGTATACTAAACGGTATGTGACTCAGTGTCTAAGTTAAAAAAGTGAGTTGCAAATTCAGGCCACATGAGATTGTGAATCAACACATATAAACATTGTAAAACGATCGTCGTTCGGAAGCAAATATTCTTCAGAGACTATCGGAATCACGCGCCATACAGAGCGTTGTGGCTAAATTGTTTTATATCCCGCAAGACCGTCCAGAATCATCATCATTATCACCTGAAAAGTGTCATCATGAAGTGAATCAGATATTTGGTGGCGTTAACGACGCCACATTTCTACAGTTCACGCATATGCGCGACAAACAGTAAAGAGACCCTATTGTAGAGAGCCTTATATGTCACAAGGCGATGCATTATACCGGCCTGTTGCAACTCGAGAGGTTTGGGGCGTGCAATGGTTGGGTAAGAACATGGAGAGGCACATATGACCATACATTCATACAAAGACCTTGTACAGTGTGACAGCTAGTGCACCTTGATCTCCCATTGAGATCCGCAAGTGTTCCAAAAAATCGAACGCTAAAATTACTCAATTCAGATAAGTAGGTGTTACTGTCTATCAGTCGCTTAGATCCTGCATTTTCCCAAAACAACAATCAACCGCCATAAAAACTAATAAAACAGCACAGAGGTTAGATCGCTGAATTGTTTGGCGACTGGTAAGCATGAGAAGAACATATTTTATAGACGAAGATAGGTGGTACATCGGAAGAGAAGCAGTAGTAATGACAACTGCCCAAACCTGTTAGTGTTAGCCCTCTTTTTTCCACGCAATCGTAAGAAGGTTTTCGTTATAGTGGTAACGGGATCCACTAGACTTAGTCCGACATCCGAGTACAAACGATATGGCTGGTCAAAAAGACAAGACATACCTTAGTGTAAGTGTATCGCATTCTGTAACACGCAGTAAAAAAAAAAAAACCAGTTGAAGGGAAACGAGGTTAACCAGATACTATCATTTAACCCACCTCGCAGTTCCAACCGCAGCCGTTCGAAACCGGTTATTCACTGCTAACGAGACTGGTTGTTCCAAACGTTCGCTTCGTATGCCATCCAACACCTGAAGAAGAATTACATTAAATTGATGAATGCGATCACCTATATCTAACGCATAAAAGTATACTGAGTTCTGGAAACATACTAGGTCCATGCGTACATACGACACAAGTGAGCAATACAATAGTTCACTATCCGATAGGGCAGCAACACAGCTCGTATTGCGGGTGGAACAGATAACGCAATTTTATGTTGGTGATCCCTGGCAGTAAGTAGAAATCACATGATCTGACAGCACGTGTGTGTGGCTTGTTTAACTAACCAGTTATTGTCCTGCCACTCCACAAAAGAACCGGTGTAATCTGCACTGGTGCGTTCGAGCCTGACCTACGAGCTCGGGAGATAAACCACCTTTGATAAGCGCTGCCGGCGCACGATTGCTTGTGCACGAAGGAATTATCATGTGGGCAGAGACAGTCAGATGAACCTTCCAGGATAACAAACCGAAAATTTTTATAATTAATATAGTCTTTCGTCATCCATTTCGTCGATTCGGAGATGTGCTTCGTAAGCCATCCTACCGTTTAAGCCGTAAAGGTAACGAGGCAGCCAGACAATGGTTTGGCCTCCAAGCACAACACAATTGGAATTGACACTTGTCTGCATCGCCGCAACATACTGGAGAGATTATCGGATACAGCACGGAACTGTTTCACGTTGTGACACTAGGCCCAGCCCCACA
>LOND01028696.1:7334-31588 GCA_014220965.1 Paragonimus kellicotti | reverse complement strand
ATATGCACAAGTCACATACGGGCGGGTGCTGTCACGTTGCCCCGATCCAACCAGAAGTAGTCGCACCAGCCCGACTAGAAACCCTCACCGTGCGATCGCTCGTCGCGCATTGTTGCCACTAGGTTGCATCGGGCTCATTGCACTTCGTCCACACGCTTAAGCGACGCACTGAATGGTATGGTCTCCTAAATTGCCGACGATGACAACGCTGTTGTGTGTGTTCTGTCAACGACCATGCAGATAAGCCTACCTTTTATATGGTTCTAAAGACAGTAACTCCTGTCTGCGTTCATACACTTTTGATCTTCAGTACATTCAGCAACTCACATAATAGACAAATGAATACAAACACGCTGTCTTTCGCAGTGTACTCGGTGAGCCGCGGACAGGTGACCAGGGGCCTGAGCAACCATTCAGTCAACGCGTTTCCGAACGGCTTCACCGTAAGGCGGCATTGCAACTGGTTGACGAATCAGGCAGGCGATTTGATGATTGTAGCTGTCATGGCCTAACCAGTGAGATGCATAGCCGTATGGAAAAGACATTGATGATGTGCCCGTATATGATAGCAGCGCAGTGGATACAGTAGGATTATTTGTCTGTAGAAATTGAACGTCATGCTAACAGAGCAACGATAGTAGTGGTAAACTTGAAGAGTGAAATCATAAACGCTATGTTGCACGATTTGTTCCTCATCTAATCTACAGATCACAGGAGATCATTCATCAGTAAAACTATTGGAAGTTGATGGCGTGCCAATTCATAGTAAGTCAGAAAGACCGATGTGAAGAACGGTACAATTAGCACTCTGCTAACACTTCATTACCTCTACGTAATTCTGGGACTATACCCTAGTCCTTTAATCTAGCGTCGTCAGCGATGTTTTGAAGCGTTTTAAATCTGCCTTATCGGTTGATCTCATGCTGTTTCAATTCGAAACAGATAATGAGGCGTTATTGAATACGTCGACCCTCTTATTGTAAATAATCCACACAATCAAACTCCCTACTACTCATCAGTAATCAAAATATCACTCAACAAACTTATTGATTTCTGTGAGTTCAACTTAGACAGAAGCTTTGGCCATGAGGGCCTCGACTGGAGCATACAGGACAGTTACTGTCTCCTACTGAAAAGAGCGGGCAATCTGAACATTAAGCTCAGGCAACTGTGGCTGAGGTCAATGTCGTAGTGGTCATCACGGTTGCTTCATGAAGGCACGATCGGTGTCGTAATTTCGGCCGCAACAAGGATATGCACTACTAACGAGCCCAAACAAGAATGAAGCTCGGGCCTAGTGCTTTTTTCGACAGAGGCTGACTGAACAGTGCATAGGAGTACAACAACTGCAATCGATAATGAGTGGTGTTGGACCCATAACAACAAACGGTGTCCCTCCTAACTTTCATACGTCCGTTGTAGTTTCCCTAGTTAAGAAAGCTACTGGGGTCTACGGAAGATTGGAATAAATGTTATCACAGCCAAGATTCCTTCATTCACCATACTTCATCTGCTCACTGAAGCTGAGAAAGAAAACTCCAGGGAGAAAACAAACTAATTTGTGTATTGAGCGTAAGTGTGTTAATAGAAATGCTTACTTTTCGCCAGCTTCTGGAACAACGTTATGTATACTATCATCCCCCGAATGCTGGATGTCTTGGGTACAGGAGTGTGTTCAGCTCATTCGCTCGAGCTACACTTTTTGGCTATGTCAACGTGAATGTTGTCGTTTGTCTGACCGAGATTGTCTGTGAAGTGAGTGTACTTAATGATGCGGGGCAGTGAAAGCCGTAAGGAAGCTGTCTTGCTGATGACGCCTTACTTTCACTTACAGCTCGGTTGTTTGTTTGCAAGGTGTAGGCGCCTTGATGTTGTATGTTTGAATATAGACGTAGCTATTTTTTAGTAGTTAGGTCTCCCCTTTTTTCCTTCTCTCTTCCTATATAGGGTTTTTTTTTCGTGGTTGTGTGGCAGTTAAGCATCAGTGTGAACCACTGATGTATTGCTGTCTATGATGATGATGATGACGTCAAGTCAAGTATGTAGGTGTATGTTTTATGTCCTGTTCTAATACGTTCGTTCACCCACAATTGATCGCAGCTGTCGCATTCCCATAGACTTTCCAGTCGGCCCCTTTCGAAAAGAAGCACTAGACTCGAGTTTCGCTCTCATTAGAGCTCGTCAGTAGTGCATATCCTTGCCACTGCCGGGACTAGAACTCCGGCCATTCTTTCATGAGGCAACCGTGTTTACCACTGCGCCATTGACCTCACATTAGGCACGACCGAATTATCATATGTGAACGCTCAACCACTTTCGCTTGTGAGTAATGATCAGGTTGCCCGATCGTCTCGATAGGAGACAGTTACTGTCTGTTAACTCCAATCGATAACCCCGCGATTAGGACTTCCTAGACAGGTCGAAATCTCCGATCTCATTAAACCTGCTAGGCGATATTTCAGATTACTGATGAGTAGTCGGGATTTGGTTAATTTCAAGTTGAACATCACCCACAATTGATCGCAGCTGTCGCATTCCCATAGACTTTCCAGTCGGCCCCTTTCGAAAAGAAGCACTAGACTCGAGTTTCGCTCTCATTAGAGCTCGTCAGTAGTGCATATCCTTGCCACTGCCGGGACTAGAACTCCGGCCACGCTTTCATGAGGCAACCGTGTTGACCAGCTGCGATCAGTTGTCGGTGATGTTCCATTTACATGAAAATCACCCGTGTTTAAGCGTTGTAAGCCTGTCACGGTTGACAAGTACAGCTATGTCAACAATATTGATGTTGGTACCACTCACGCACTCCACCCATACATCAGATTGTTCGCAGTCTGATATGACTATTGACTACAAACACTATCAAATCAAAAATTCCCAAGCTGTGTTATACGAAATCACTTCATCAGAAGTCTCAAGCAATAAACGACAAGAACACGATAGATCGTACCTTGATTCAAGCGCACTACTGATGAGACTTTCAAATTCAAAACTTGTACAACTTCATGCAGCATACCATTAAAGGGGCATTTTCACATCCAACCATCTTCCCGCCGTATTTGGCAATTTCCCACTGGCTCATTTTGTGATTCGCCACAATCCAATGCACCAAAATAGTTTCTGCTGTGCTCTCAGGGTTTGGTTAAATCCAAACATAGCGTTCTCTCTTTCTATTATTCATGCGTAACTGACGCATTGTTATTTCCACAGCATGTACGTATTTTTATTGGTGTTATTCACCATCTGTTCATGATTTACTTCAGCCCTAATAGAATTAGCGACTTCATTAAAAATACAACGGCAGCTGTTTTGCGACTAATATGAAAAATGAAAAGCCGACGAAGTTGAAGTAGTATAGGTCGTAATGCACCCCGGAAGTCCTCTTGGACCACCCACCTGGTGGAGTTCAGTGTGTTGATTCACTGTGTTCCATAAACTGCCTTCTAGTTAATTCGTCATTGTAGAAAATGTATTCGATTGTTTTTAACACTTTTTTCTCTCTCTCTCTCTGTCGATTGAATGCTAACATGCAACTGCTGTCCTTCGGCTAGTGTGCGATTAACCGTTTTTGTTCACCCAGGAGTAGGCGGGTCACATTCACAAATGATAAGGCGACTTTGTTTCAGCAAAATAAACTATTTTATGTCGAATAAACTGTGACGCCTCACCTCATCACAACAACAAACTATTAATAGCACATTATCTGTAACAGTAGGGTTTATTTTAAATTGGCACCATACAGATCATTTGTATCGAAATATATCCTTTATCAATGTTAGTTTAGTCGATATAGTGATAGGAATATCTATAAAAGCTCACCACAATTAGTGAACGCAGCTGAAGTACAGTCTCGTGTGTTGGTTCGTATAAGCAAAGAAAGCCGATGGACTGGCCTTTCAGGTGGCTTCTTAATGTGACGTACACCCATAGTCACCCACTAAAAATATTGCACACGGTAGCGCGTGGTTTATTTCAAGGCACTGTGCAAGTGTCGCACGTGGTGGGTTGTTTCCAAACTGTTGTGTTGGTAAGCTCGGAGCAATGCTACAATTTTACAAGATGGACGCACCAAATGCATCCTTGTGGATACAGCAGCGCTGTCTATATGGAAAAACTGGGCAACGTCAGTGGTCGCTGCATGTCAAGTGCCAATTCGCAGGGTATTGTATGAACACGGTTGGACAAAAAATCAACACGAGTAGTTAGCGTCGGTTTGCCTACATGTTCCTCGTAATGGTTAAACATTCGCTCACCCAGAATGAACGATGCAAATTGTTGCTGTTTACTGTACGGTACGAATGAATCACATGAACTTCGCTGTACACCACTGATTCATCCGATTCACTACAAATCCATCAAGCCTAGAATTCGGTCCGAAAACAAGATAATTTAGCGACTTAATGAAATGTGGTGGGTCGACAAACCCTTGGTTTGCAAAACGAGATTCAAGACAGCAACTAAGACAAATGTACCGAGACTGTCAATGTGAAGCGAAACTATGGTGAATCGCGTGTGGACAGACAATAGCTGGTGTCAATCTAAAGCCGCTATACGAAATCACAGAATGTAAATGAGATGCTTGCGTGTAGACTGACTCGATGCGTCATCCCTTCTCAGGCCTGAATAATACTTTCCCATATCAACCTATGAACTCCGGAGGCAACTGAATAAGTATGGCTTTGATGATGTACCAGAACTTGAAGCATCGTGGATATATGCACAGCGTGGAGAACAAGGTCAGAAAGGGAGAGACAGCGGTGCCCCCGACATTATTCAAAAAAATATGTTCAACGAAGAAACATGGTTTTGCCCCAGGAAGTTGGATGAAAGAGTGCACGTGCGGAGGTTCAACTACAAGCGATTCAGTGACTGCAGAAGAATTTCACATTGCACGATAACAGTGGTTCAATCTATGTCAGGGTTACTAGTTGGTTAACTGTTAGGAGTAAGGCTGGTCAGTCTTGATCACATAGCTAATGGTTCGAGCAACAGAAAACCCACTAAATACACAGCTACCCTCATTGTGTTTTGCCAAGAAGTGTCGAGGGAATACCAATATTCGGCAAAAATGAACCAGGCAATAGACAGCAAAATCAAACGCATCAACGCAAAACTGTGACGATTTGAAAACGACGGCGTTTCGTGCTAGGTTCAATCATGCTTACCATTGTTTGCAATGTTCAATATTTGTTCAGGGGTGTACAACTGTACAGGTTCACTGGAGAGTAACCAGTAAACAGGGTAAATAAGATGGGGATGAGTAAACAAGTAAGATGATAGCGTAAGTTGTGCGGGCTGGTCAATATTGTCTCAAGAGTTCTCCCACCTACAAAATATTGACCTCCCGTTATTCATTCCATTACATTGTTGTTGCCATGACCAACGACATATACAACGTCATTTTTTATCGAGTAGCTGGTACGGAAATGAGATGCTAATACGCAACTCATTTAGCAGGCATCACTGGTCGACGAGTCATAGTGAGGTTAGCTAAAAATCTGCAAAATAACTGGACGATGATCGAGCTGAACTAATAGAACTGTGAACTACTCGTCGGTAATCTAAACACTACTCAACTAAGTATGTGATTTATCTAACCATGGCTGATAGTTCCTGATCACGTGAGATGACTGATTCGAATGAACAGGGCTGTTATTGTATCTGCATTCCGGACGGTCGGTCTACCGACACGTTGCCCATAGGCTTAACATTCAGATATGACGTTCCCATTACGCCAACTGATGGGGAAAAGGGACTAGTGGTCAGGATACTAACCTCACATACATAAGTACCAGAGTGAAGTGGACGTGTACACTTGATAAGTCCTAAGGATTCGATTCAAAGTGGTGCAGCAGAAAAAATCATTTACTTGAATACGTCAAGGAACCTCGTTTTATCACCCTGAAGCGCTTCTTGCTCGGAGAAGATTTTTTCAGCGTAAAAAATGAACAGAAATTCCCAAAACAGTTTAGAGGTGACTTTTACTGTCTTTTTACTTGCTCGACCTTTATTCCGCCACATATATGGGTGGCCTAGTGATCTTGACCACTATTTTTAAAAACTGTCCCTCAATCTTTTGGTTCGAGGGTAGCTGTAAGTCACCATGCACCACATATATCTATTCCGTGTATTTTTCTCCTTGGTGCACGTTCCTTGGGCGAAACAAACCGACTTTTTGCAGCTGATCTTTGATTCGATTTGAGAGCAATTAGCGGGGACAGTCACGTTATTGTTCGGGGCTGAAATTTCCCTTTTATTTATCTCAGGGCGGAAATCCTGAGTTTTGTCAAGCTTTCCTTATTTGGTTGTTAATCCCGTGTGTCAATCCGGACGTTCCCAACAGGATAGGACGACAGATACTTACTAGGGAGCATTAGCATAAGAGCTGAAAACCATCGCTTAAGCGCCTGTATTTAATCTTAAACGACCACCTCTAACCCTTAAACGACAAGAAATAGAATGATATGAGTCTGATGCCACAACAGTTAAATCGGTGAACATTTGAATGATTCGTTTACCACAGCGCGATTAATTTACATTTCAATAATCTCAACGATCTTGTCAGTTGCCAAGAAAGCAAAAGGCCCCTTTTAGTTCAGTCTGTCAATCCTTCTTTCGTGCGGCATACAAACACAGGAACATGTACTCAAATGCACATCTTCCGTTTGTTAGCGTATTGGGCGCAAGAACGAAGCAACATGTGAGACTTAATGGACTCAATACTGGATTGGAACGTGTGCCTTTCCTTCCCTATGAAACGTATGAAAAGACGCACACAGAAAATAAAACACATCACCGGTTCAACATCAAAACACAATGGAACATAGCATTTTGATGAGGACTAATTAAATGGAAATCCAGCAAACTTAGTGAATGACATGAATGCATGAAAGAGATACAACGCGAGCGAACAACTCACTTTATCTGTACGACGCACGTGTACGCCAACAACCGGAGTACGGTTGAATCCGACAAGTTTGTGGGCAGCCAAGGTGGCGTTTAATTTTTGTTCAAACGCCAATGTCGGTCGCATCAGATACGCGGTCAGGTGACCGATGAACCAGACGAATGGAGCCCCGTGTAAACGGGTCAAATCGGAAGCCAAATCCTTCGGGATCGCAGGAGGGAGCCACTTGGCAAGACTGTTCACCGATCCGATATAACCACACTTAGTTATACGTGTTGGATCAGCTGGGTCTTGGTCGTTAAACTCTAAAATGTAGTACAGAGGGCTCACAGTAGTTAGTGTTGACGTACCGAGGCTATATTTTTCGATGTTGTCAGACAATAAACCAAACAGTGTAACTAATAGCGTCTTAAGGTCGTCATACACCACAGAAAACAACGTAGTAAGCGTTTATTCATAGGTTATATGACACTACATGAATGTTTGTGTCCAGAGGGCGGGCCGAACAGCATGTAATCAAACGAAGGAAGTTAGGAAATGGGGGGGGGTCAAAACTGTGAAATTTCCAGTGGATGGCAATTGTGAAAGTTCACGGGAGATCGCACACTCAATGGAGATATATTCGAAAGCGTAGACATCGTCCCAACATCACCACCGAAGAGTCAAGTTCAGGAGCAATCGGGGAGGAAGATGACAGAAGCATGCAATGAGCAAAGTGTCTAAATGTCCGTTTCGCTGCAAAACATGAACCTGGGGAATTCAATTAAACAGGCTTATTCAATATATACGGTCTACAAATTTTGGGGTAGCAGACACTGCCCATTCAGCTGAACAACAGTTGCCCGGGTAGATTGGCTGCCGTCACCGCCTTATATTTCTTCCTCTGTACGGAACGAATGTAAGTTGAAATTTACTTGAGTCCGAACAAGTCAAGATTTCCAAATATTAATCTCATATGGAAAAGTAAACAAAACAACACTCAGGCCGTCTGTTTTATGTGACACTTCTCTTTAACTCTACGATTCCGCATAGAATTGAATACGAACCAGAAGAAAAGCCCCACCAATGCCAGTACGGTGATTGGTGGCGTGTACAGTTGGAACTCACGCGGAATAGACCCAAAGTCGGAGAAATCCACATCGTTGCAAGTTTTGGACAGGGGTAGGAAATTAGTGGCCCACCAAGTGTCGTAAGCGGTTTTTGTCCCTGCAAACACCAATGTGCGGCCACTCGCGTAAGCCAGCTGGAGACAGTAGGCTAAGTGGTGTACATTACAACCAAATGCACAAGGTCGCTCAAGACTGACTACCAGTAATTTGGCCTTAGAACAATCGGTAGGGTTCTGAAATCCAGATAAACAAATATTTGAAAAGCACCCACTGTATTCGGTACAATAATGTTCGAATCTATTAAAAAGGAAGAGAAAACTGGATTAGGCAGCTGTGTCTATCGAGAGTGTGTTTGCTCAGTGAACAGCTCAACGATTCAACATTTCTCTGTGTATTGGACATGTTAATTGCAAAATGTATCAAAGTTAAATCAACCAACATTATTTTAACTGAATTGTGCTCTGTAGGCAAAACAATAAACTGTACAACATAGACTATAAAATAGGGTACTAATTAAACTAACGCTTGAATAAACTGAATAAAAGATGGCTTGAAATCGCAATCGTGCTTCGACTAAAAAGGTGATACTAGTGTCCATTCACTTCAAAAGTAACCCGAACTATTTTCTCGAAATCGCTTGGGGGACCAAATAGTGTGACTAAGACACTGCTTTGTGTGTTTCCGTGTGATGTGATGTGCGAAGAACTTCAGCCAAACCTTATACCGACGGCAAGCGTCTGCGGTTTCAAAGTAATAGGGTGTAAACTGTTTTCGGCTAACACTAAATGCAACATTCATAGACTGAATACGCTCAAATAAGCAGAATATGATCGAACCAACAAAACGTTTTAGATGCATTTTCGTTACGAATAAAGTAATTAGTAGACAGAATATAATGTTACGGGCTAAAGTGAAACTCGTCGCAATGAACTAGAAGCATTCAAAAAGACTGGTGCTTCACGGTGCTTTCGCCGCCCGGAAGAGAAAAAGTCGGTGGTTTCCAGCCCAATACAGAAAAGGCTACAAGTGCGAAAATGTCAAAGAACATTAACATGTCAACCGATACAGATTCAATGCTCTAGAGTTGCCCATACCGTTTACGGGCACGGGAAACAAACGTTAGGAGTACAGAATTGAAACATCGAATAGGTTATATCAGAACTGGAACGGTTATTACTCAGACCTTAACGAGTTTGTCATAGACTCCGCTCGGATCATGCACTCATCATTGTTCAATCAACCTACGGCTGGCGAAACATTTTTGACCGAAAATTAGGTTAATGAACGTCATAGAAACCTAAGGGATAAAGGCAGGTTTCGAAAACACTGAGTCTAATATAAGACAGTTTTATTGAGCAAAAAACGCAGTTTGCCGTCAGGGTATGCTGCTAATATCTTTGCAAAAGATTCTCGAGATGAAACATGATGTTCTGAAATTATGCTATTCCGAATTTAATTGCTTCGAATGAAACTGAAGGAATCGACTCGATAGGTTACATCCTATTTGATTAAAGCCGTCAGTGGTCAAACCTTAATTCCCTGTTCTAACTGGAAAAATATGGTACTTAGTTGTTTCACTAACGATAGCCAGCTCCAGTATACGCAATTTGAACAGAAATTGTGAAATTCTTGAGTTTTTCTTGACATTATTTTTTTTGTCCTTACGAAGATTGTCACGTAAATCGTAAAACGTATGAAGTTTGGTAAATCTCCTATCTTACTACTTGTAAGCTTTTAATGAATGACAACTTATAACACCTCGTGTCCGTTTGCACTAATTGGTTTACTTTCTGCACAATATAAATTTGAATTACTTTGGATGAGAGATGCGGCTGGCTTGGAGCAACAATGCAAGAAATAGTGTCCTACTACAGAGCACAGGGACATAGTTCATAATATGGTGTATGATTACTTAAAGGCACGCTTGGATGATAGTACTGGTAATCCACATCGTTATCTGAACAAAAAAGATTGAAAATTCTTACTATAAAAGTGGGACCGTGTATAAACATCTTCACTGTCTGCCTAGGACCTGCTTGAACGTGTGGTACATGACGGTCTCATTGCTAGGTAATGTGAGTTCCAAAATTAACTTTGAACCAGTTAACACCTGTCTAATTATAACTAGTATTAAGTTAAAAAATTTTGTTATCAATGTCTTGAATCATATTATCCTAATAAATAATTGCACTAAGCGGCACTATCATATCGGTATAGAACACGACCATTAAGTTCATAATTCGAACCGCGCCCAACTTGTCAGTATAAACAACGAACATCGCAAGGCAGTTGAACCAGGCGGTCTGAGAGGCCAAACAGTGAGAATCATGTTCCGCTATAGTCCCATTCCTTCCATACATTGGCGCCATAATGCCCTCTAAGATACAAATGTTAGGTAACTTCATCATCTAGTTAGAGGCGAAATATCGTGAACTTCAGGAAGCACATTATTCAGTGCTAGAATCTGAGTAAACAAACAACTGCCAAAACGCATGAAAGAACGGTAGGGATTACTAGAAGAACTAAAACACAGGACGTATCCGTATTAACCAGATGGTATTCAGGTTCTCCTGTTAAGTTGTGATTAGAACAAAAGTTCTCGTAGAAATCACCGCAGGTGCGCGGTGTGACAGATAGATTTCTAGATAAACTTCCAAAATACGATTACAATGATAATTAAAATACACTGTCGCTTGCCATTTGCATGTGTAGCGTAACAGACTGCTAACGTCATTCGTCAAACATGAATAGAGAACAGCCTACAAACGGGCTCAGCGAGACACAGGGACTAGGTCTTCAAGGTTATATCCATTTTTACACGGCTTGAGATTAAAAAATCCCGTAGTATTTTATATCCCACCCATAAAATGAAAATTTGAATATTAGCGCAGAATCTTTCACAAAACGATGACGTCCTCAAGAAGCGAATGGGCAGTATACAGTAGGTTTCAAAACATGGGAGAAACAACACGCGAAAGCATCCAAAACCGCTCGCAAGATAAGGGAACTGTTTACGGTTTTCGGAACACGAATTAAAACATGAGAGCATTATGTTGTGAACCCTCAAAAGAATACACTGGTTTGTTCATGGTATAGAAGTGCGGTTGACAGAAATAAGATTCTCTTCCAATTAATAATTAACACGAAAAGTCTTGGTCCAGAAAATAATGCGTATGTCTCTCGTTAGCCGCTCCGAAAACACACCAAAAGACGGGGGTCAAAAGCAACTTTGTTCCACTTCAACAACTTGTGCCACAAAAAGGAAATTACAGAGTATCTATATAGTGCATAACGATCTACAAACATTTTCGAATCAAAGATTAAAGGACAGTTACCAAAGATAGTAGTTAAAGTCACTGAGCCAACAATGGGCATAGCGCAATAAAGGTTGAACGGGTCAAGATTTAGCGAAGGTTACCACTTGGTTGTTCATGACATTTCCGCTCAATCATATTGGATAAAATCGTTTTCTCGAGGAAGCAGACGCTTTTGGACTGAAAAAATGAATTCCCTAACGTATTAAGAAAGTGCTATGAAGTTAAATCGAAGCCACAGCAATTGACGGAAGCATCGGTTAGTTGGAATGGCATTTCCAGTTTGTGGTATGACGTTGCGTAGAGTAAAATTGGTTTCAATTAAGGCTCAAAATTGAGGTAGACATACCGACAAGACAACTGCCAGTGTTTGCTAAAGTGGCTATTTATGGAACATTGTTTACTTAAGCCTGAGGATCACCAGCACGCTCCTAATAAAACAATTCACGGCGGAAGGTCAACTACACAACTAGTACAAAGCAGGACACTTATAACTTCATTAGAAAAAGCCCATTGAATGTGTATCTTTAACATATCCGGAACAGATTGGAGTTGCACCATTCCATAAAATGAGCAAAGACAAGCAAACAACCTTATGTTAGCTAACACAACTAACTCAGTATTGATCGATTGTGCAGGACGTACAATACAGTTAACATCAACAAGTCGGTCAACAGAAGCTCCGAATGTGACACGGTAAATCGGATTTCAGACTCATCCATAGTAGATGGACTAGTTGCCCCGACTCCACTTTTCTGGTGTATTGATTTACTTTTAATCACGTCGTTTGGACCACGTTTATCAAACAGGGAGGAGAACCAGCACACAAACAAACTGAGTCAAACAGTCAAGATGTTGTGTACGTTCAAAAGCTTACTCTACTCGACAAACGGAACCGACGCCCAACCATAATCGGACTAACCTGGAAAAACTGCGTTTTTGCATTTATGCATCAACCTTCGTTAACTTAGTTTAGCTAACTCAAGTGATGGTGGGCGCTAAAAGTGTTATACTGACCCAGCTTGTTTCAGCTCATTTCAAAGCATGTGCGATTATGGGTAAAGGTAAACCATGGAAGACGAGGACCAGAAGTACGTCACCATCTGTAGGCTTACACTCGAAATGCACAGCTTGCCGGCTTTGATAAATAGAAACGTAAAGACCAAGTTTTTTTTGTTTCATCTGTACCGTATATGTCAGACTTCCCGCATAAAATCAACTCACCAATCGAACAGAAAAAGGCTAATGCTACTTGCGTACAACATGAATGGATGGACTAGGTGTTAGCATCAAGTGCCCCTGAGCTGAGGTTGTTTCTCAACAGTTCGGTGGTGCTCAAAAACATCGGGAAATAAATCATTCAAATCAACAAGGCATTTGTGAATGTTAACACTGTTATCGGATAACGGGTTCTGCTTACGCTACCCCTTAATCAAACAAACTCAGGTAAATTACAAAATGTGATCCACCCGTTTGAATGTGGTGATTTGAGTTATCTGCTGCATCAGCTGGCCGTAGCTTCTGTAGAAAATCTTGAACAATCTGATGTAATTTGCTGCTGCAGTTCGTCCATCGCGACTGGATTCGTAGGATGAACCCAGGTCTTTTGTGATACTCAAAAGAAAATTTATCCGTATAAAATCCAGAGATTGTAGAAGTGGTTTAATTAAACTGAAACGACCAATCTACTTTTCATCGAAGATTTGCTTCTAATCATCGATAAACCGAATTTGTTACAGCAGGTGACGCGCCGTCATGCTTGCAATAATAATTTTTCAGACAACCAAATGTTAAGTTGTCCAAGAAGCCTGAAACTACATCTTTACTCAACTCAAAATACTTACTGTCATTGGGAAAGTGATTTCAATGAATCTCCGCCCAACAACCTTGGACGCTGTCAATGCCACAACAGACTGTAATAGGCGGATTACAGAGTGTAATGTAGTTTTCGTCCATCTGGAGGTGATTCGTGCATATAGAACGTCGTCTTGCCTGCATGTGAGACGCTCTAAAGTGTTCCTTTAAGGTGGCAACAGGTCCAGTATTCAGATAGATCCGTCGCAAGCCCTGAGAAATTTTCTTAACAAGAAGCTGTGGACGCATACCTGGTAACTTTGGTACATTGGCAATAAGTAATTGGGGATTTGTTTGATACAGGTCAAACACCTGTCATAGTTAATTTCAACCTTTTGAATCCACTTGGTATTACCCATCCCTTCTCTTTTGAAAAGAAGTGTCAGATTAGAGTTTTGCTTACGCTGTACTTCATCAGTAATGCTTGATCAATTGTCTGGTTTTGAACACGGGTTTGGCACTGTCCAAAATAATATAGGTTAAGTCTTAATTGAACAGGGAATGCAACAAAGTCTCATATATCCAACGTGGACAAAGTAAATACCCTTAAATTTCATGGATGGGGCGGAGTGAGGTCACTAACCCCAAATAAGGCGGCTCAGCTTGGGCACGGGAACTGGAATATTGAATCGTGCGATCAGTCTACGTTACGTTTTCCATAGTAGTGGAATTGTCACCCAGATCTATCTAGATACCTGAAAGTAGGTGTTTCGACCGAATGTTTTATATGCCAGTCAGTTTCATGTTAGTAATTTTGAATTTTTGGGTTGAAGTCTGATCCCATGTGTGACTGACACCATTCTCTGTGTAAAAGTAAACATGCGGAGCGTCGTTCAGACAACAATGGCGTGATTTACTCTGGTCGCAACTTGGGTAGTCAGACTGTCAGAGTTCAACGAACACATCGTACACAAGAAAGATTGATATTTTAACGAGACTCCGAAAATAATTAGAACGTGTATAGTGATAGAAATCTGGAGAATGAGCAAGCCCGGTGGGGACAGAAAAACAACCCACGTTGCAGCTTCACTCAGTATACATCATGATTCAACAGTACGCTGACCATGAGCTCGGAATTACATAAGAAACGTAACCGAATCACTAGCTTCAAACGTTCAAAGTAAACGAGTTTCCGCGTTTGCTTCTCTTGACGCATTTGATTCACAAGCTCTGGAAATCGAGGATCTCAGAATTCAAATATTAGGAAATTCAACCCACAGTTGAATTATCACTACAAGTCTGCGAATGTTTAAGATCGATAAACCAAAGCTCAACAAGAAAGATAAGGAAGGTGCTTAGTTAAAATTGTTGCTTTGATATACAGCCAGTTGCTCAAGACACAGAGCAGCAACCACTTCGCTGACAATGTCAGAGTGAAGCAGAGGAAGACATGGATGTAGGAATAGCCACCTTTCGTTCAAATTCATTGAACAACAAGAAGACTTTGCTCTGTTATCGAGCCAAAGGCCATTTGCCCCGGCACTACTAATCAACAGTATGTATAAACGAAGCAATCACCTATTTGTGTCTGGTCTCCCATCGTTTAAGAACTGGCATTATGTAAGAAAAAACTATTAACAAAAGGGAACAAAGCAACTGGCGGAAACAATCTCCACAAAAGCACACCATACACAAGCATATATTATTAACACCGCATCGTGTAAAATCAATCAGAAGAACTTTGTCCAGAGAACTAAGGCTAAACCGTTAACACAATAAACGACAGTTATCTGGAATCCTGAAATACAAACCTGCAATTTGTCGATGCGGTTCCGAACACGACTACCGAGTCGGTCTAATTCAGATCGTCTAGATTCCGTCATGTAATTGACTTGACCCAATCCTTCCAAATCCACTTCCAAGTAACGTGTCAACTCTTCCAACCAACCATGCAACAAGTCCACCGTCTTTAGCAGCTTTTCTACTTGTGACTGCGTTTTCAGTGCATCAGGATGCCGTAGCGTTTTGTTAATCAATCCCAACTGTCCTGAGGCGGCGTAGTGTATTTCGCGCGTGAAATGGATCGCACGTCGGCGTAATAATTCATGAGATAGATGAACTATGGGGGTGGAAAAATATAAGATAGCACAAGAACGATTCAAGTACAAAAAAAATGAGAGAGAGAGAGACTGAATCAAACTCATTTTATGCTCGTTATCTTTCAACCCAACATCGGAAATGTAACCCTGAACAATCTAAGTCGAAAGTAAATGTTGCTAGAAAATCGATTACAGTTTCACTGGACTAACGTTTTTGTTTACAACAGTGACTGGTTCCAAAGTTGATCATACACTTTCAATCTGGTAAATATGCTGTTTCATTACCGGTTACGGACCAGGTGACCAGGGGTTATGCTGTTGACTTTAATAGGCAGATGTATTACGCAATCGTAAGAGAGTGAGTCGGAGGTTGCAAGATGTAGTCTTTTAGAGTCAAGATTAGCTCATATTCACATACTAACCTGATGCTTCGTCTGGAAAAATGACGTATTTCAAAATGGGAAACAAATAAGCTCATCAGGCTTGTACGTTGCTGTTGCACAAACAGACCGTAAGGATATTTCAGCTGTTTCGAACAAATTTTTTTCACGACCTGCAAGCTCAAATCCCCAGTTCCCGGAATTCCCGGTCGAAGTCATCAAAACAATAGGCGCAGAGGACAACTTTATTTGCTACATCAGAAGTCGTTGTACAAGGGTCTTGCGACGCTTGAATTACGAGGAAAAGAGGAAGATTAGCCATCCTCGAGTTGGCCAATGTTCAATCAACATATCTGAGCAAATAGGATAGTTTGGGAGCATTGTATCCAAATTATGATGTTTGATATGGATTATGTAGCTAGGATCTGCCCTTCCTATTATTCGCAGTAGTAAACAAGGCGAGTTTAAAGAATTACGGCTGACTCAAGCAGTACATCCTTCATAGGCTCCTTAATTACGGAGCACATTCTGCGGTAAACAAAAAGCTAGTATATCCTGAAATCATTACCATTCGAAACTGTTTTCAAAAGTAACATTGTCTCCACCAACCCGGCATAAAGCGGGGTCCATCGTTTAGTTGTTCAAAACCGGAATATCGGTTAAGCTTAGGTTGGATTGAATCAAGTAACACAGTAAATGATGTCTATAGTAAGTAAACAGATTGCGACAGGGAGATCAGCTTCTTAAAAGAAGCACGATGCAATGAGTAGGATGCTGAATTAAATGGCATATACAATAGTAGACGCAAGTATGTGAACGGATCACAAAAGTAGACAGGAGGTCAATGCTGGTTTGTAAAAACACTAGAATTCAGCAGACAACTTGAATGCTTTATACAGTCACACCGAAAATCGTTTGGTAATTCATTTGCGGGTTGGTAGGTATGTGTGACAGCAATCCACAACCTGTTGCAAACATATACAAAAGTAACCATAATGAACGGCAAAAGGGATTTCTTGATGAGAAAGCAACCACGAATATGTTTTCTGATCAATTATCACTATATAAACAGCGACGAGGATAACGAAGACGACGCTGAGATCCATACCACCTCTGAAGAGTACCGGAAAACTGGCGCCCTCAGGGTGACTTGACGCCACCGGTGTGGAACGCAACCGCCTCGGGTTGGCAACTGTTTTCAACTGACAAAACGGCGAGGTTAAGTGATGGTCAAGCGCATTTTACGCTTCACTTGTTTGCTGACTTTCAAGGTGTGAGTAACTTGATATTCACTGTGTGAGTTAATACAAGAGGAATTGATGGATAAAGCCATACACCTCTTTCCGTTTTGACTTCTAAATTAAGAAGCATTTTACGGATATGTCAGTATTAGGTGCCGATAAACAGTTCTCGATGACAATTGCGAATAAGCTTTGATGATATGATATGAACATGATTGACATGCGAGTAGTCAACAGTTTCAGTTTTGATTTCACATTGTCCTACACAGCCATGAATCAATCTTAACAAATTAATATGCAACCGGGGTGAATTTAAATTGTATGATAAGTGTTGCAATAATCATTTAGAATAACACACACAGTGTCAACGTTATAGTATTGACTAAATGAGAGAACACCAGGTGCCTATGGTAAACAAAAGCAGAACATGTTATCCGTGGTTTTGAACTGATGTTATTGATTCTACTATATAATGATTGTGACCTCAACAATGAAGAAAGAATATTAGCTATCATCCAATCGAGTGATGCGACAGAAAATGAGTTGACTGATACACAGAGGGTCATGTTTACAGGTCAATCAGAGGACACAGCGGTCACTGATCCGTGTCTGTGCCTTAATGCGCTTGTAGATATAAGAACAAGATACCATCTTGAATGAGTTAAAATTGTGGATAAATACACACCCACTCCGCGACTGACCCAAAATACGGCTTGTATGCTTGTGATGTGTGCGTATAATTGCATGCATGATTTGACTCTGTTAAATGTATCACGGAACTTGAGTAGAACAATTAACTCACAGGAAAATAGCATAAAGGTCATCTTCCATCCAAATGGCGAATGTAGAGCGAACTGTACAAAGACTGATGTGGGCTGCTAACAAAAAATTATGCGACGTTACTACAATATCTTCACATACAAAAGTAGTAGAGGCAGGACCTTGCATCACCACAGAAAGGCCAAATTCAGGTAGACAGCCAACAATCGGAGTGGCGCTTCAGTTTCATGTGAGATAAACCGGCTGATAACCGGTGTGCAATAATCCACACTTGTCCCAACTACTTTAACAGCATACAAAGTATAGTGGACTTCCAGTTAAGTTTCTTTGCAAACCATTCAGCACAGGCGGACTCAAGAAATGTTAGCAGACCCTGTGTTTAAGGTTGGTTGTTATATTCGCTACTTGGTAACACTAATGAGTAGTATGATATGGATAAATAGAACGACGCAAGTGCTAAAACTAGCGGTAATCCACAGCGTCCAAATGATAGGAAACATCGACAGACAACAGGAAACGAATTTACGTTTGACGTGGAACGTTTGAACAAACATGCAAACACTAGATGGCGGGCAACGGATGTTGGGATATTTCGGACTGTATTATTACATATTATATATATTACTATATATGTTGTATATATTATATATCTTGAACAGAGAAGTCAGAAACAGTTTTTTGCACAATGTATCTCTCGAGCACATTTCGCTGCATCTCATCAGGTACATACTGCAGTCTGTGGGTTTATATAGCAAAGTTCAATGGGCATTGTGAAGCTAAACAACAAAATCAACAACCACACAAACACACGCACACACACACACACACATCAGTTACCAGGGCAATCTGGTACTGACGAACAAGTCTTTCTGTACGCAGAGGGGTGGCTTCCATTTGCTAATTGCTACCGCCTCCGCGAACCGGAGAAGCCTTCGATTTTTTGTTGCGTAACGTATCCGAAACGCCTTCTCCAGGTCAACAGGTGTCGGGCGATCGATGACGCTGGTTCCTTGTGACTTGTCACATTCTGACTTGAGCCCGGTATTGTGGTATCCATGAGCGTTTTGCGAACCCAAACTGGAATGTGTTCGTTGACCCGATTACGTAACTGCCGCTCCGTTCTGCCTATGTAAGTGGCCCGGCACTCACACGAGAATTCATAGATGATGTAAGATTTGGCGTTGAGCGGTAGCGGTGTTTTCAGAGGTGGTGTTGGGATTCGGGTGGTGGTGAACAGCATGACCAGTTGGGCTGCATAGAACGTGCGTCCCATAGCCGCTGTGAGACGGGTTTTCAACAGAGTGGCAATGTCATCACCCTTGTATGGCAAGCGGAGGTAACATTTGGGAGCTGTTGAACACATCGCGGCGGCCGGCTTTTGTTTGCTGAATTTTTCAACAAATGCCGATGGATAGCCATTTTCTTTCAGCGTGGTTCTCAACAATGACAACTCTTTGGCCAATGTTTCTCTTGAACAGATTCTTCTTGCGCGATAGAACAAGGTTCTCACCAGACCCCGCTTGTACTGGATCGGCACAAAACTGTGAAAGTTCAGGTACTGTCCAGTCCAAGTGTTTCCGGTAGACGGACTGCAGTACAAAACCGCTGTTCTGGCGCTTTATAAGAAACACCCAAAGACGCCAGGGTTTCATCCTGCTCGTGCTCAGTGATGAAGCTGATTTTAGAATTCAGCTTGTTCACTGAAAGCAGCATACTCGTTGTGTTATTATCTCCTTGGTATCATTTATTGTGAGATCAGTTAGCAATGGCATTGTATAACATGTCTTGACGGAAGAGAAAGAAGGAGTCTACAACACGGACACTCCTCTAGCGATATTCGGTAGTATCTGACACGCACCTGACGATCGCATCACCTCTCTGTAATATGAGTACGAGCGAGACGTCGCGATATCGCTCCAGCGTCCAGCAGGTGGGCAACACGAAAATACTCAGACTCTCAAGCGAGGAAGGAGATACACTGGATCTCATGCATATCACGAGCGGAAGTGGCACTGGTCATTAGCGCGAGCGCCTGGAAGTGGTAGAACAGTTATCGCTTGTTCTGCTGTAGATAGGGTCAATTTATAATTGTATTCACGAAGGATGCGACACCGATAGGATTATAGACATATCTTAGTATAGTATATGATAGGAATTCAGTAATATATTCTGACAAATGTTATATTTGACTGTTCTGCAATGCAGAGGAGACATTTTTTGGTTTGAACAAAGAGAGCTGTATGTTGGCGCGAGAGAGCCTATGAAGCGCTTATAACCTTAATACCTCAGCTGTCAGGTGTCTGCTATCAGTCGCAACAGAGAGTAGCTACGGATTAGTAAGAGCAGAGAGAGCGTGAGTGCTCTCACGATTTGCCGTTATATTCTTCTATAGTGGTGCTTTGACGCCGCTTTCGGAAGAGGAGATAGCAAGTCGCGCGAGGCGAAACTTTGTTCTCTAACTATATATAGAGTGAAGGTCGCGCACACGAATGAGTAGTTGTATCGTTTGACTAGGTGATATATCTGAGATCTTCTGTAGATGTTATGTTGTCGAGCGCTATACACTAGTGAGTTGTATATATGACTCGTCTTCTATATATATTTATTATATAGGCTGTCTGTGACAGTGGAGTCAGTAATGTTATACAGTTGTTGCAGTCACATCGTGAATTTCGTGGTGTGAGCCTCGTCGTCGATTCAAATAGCGCAGCAGGCGTTGTCTGCTGAGTTATCCTGACGGAATTTGGTTGTCATTTAATAGTGGCTGCATCCGTGATATATAGTCAGCCTTATCCATGACCACAACGCCGGAGCCTTTGTCTGGTTGTAGGATTATCAAGGTTTTCATTGGTTCGTAGCTCAGAAAGGGCATCAATATGTTTCGGAGTCAGGATTGTGCTCTGCTTGGAGGACGTTACTCTGTATTGGTGCTCGAGGTCGACTAGCCTGGCTTTAAACCAACTGCGGGCGTCTTCTGATACCGGACTGAGTTGTGAGAGTTGGTCAAACAGAAGCTCGAACTGGGCCTGTGACTCGATGCTATTGTTATTCCTTGGGGTATACAAAATTGCTATATAAACCCACAGACTGCAGTATGTACCTGATGAGATGCAGCGAAATGTGCTCGAGAGATACATTGTGCAAAAACTGTTTCTGACTTCTCTGTTCAAATTGTTACGGGAAGAAGTTGCTTTGCATATATCTTTTAATTTGCATCTGACACGAAACCCTTCAAGGTCAGATAATTTTTGCCAACAAGACAAGCAAAATGTTGGGTCTCAGGCATATATTCCAACAGACTACACATATGATACGCATATGGTACGCGTCCAGTAATCAACAAAATCAGAATTTATGGCGGAATACGCATTTAACTGAACGTTTTAATATATCAAATTAACCAGCATACAGTATAGAATTGAGTATGACTAATAAAAGCTCATCGTTAGTACTGAGAGTGGTTAGGATGGACATCAGACACAGAACGCGTTCACAGGTGTACTAGGCGCCGAATGGATGACGAACATCCAAGGTTCTGGCTGCAATTGATGAGCAGCACCGATATTGTCAGATCATCAGAGAAGAACACGGATAAGATAGCTTAACGGCCTGGACTACATCCTCAGTTTGAAAATTGTCCATGATACTACAATTAATTATTAATAAGTGGTTTGGCAGATTTATGATTTTAGATGAGACCCAATTGTGAAAAGTCAGGGCTTCGGCTGGATTCGAACCAGCGACAGAAACACCATGCCTCAACGCGGCAAGCGCTCTACCAGCTGAGCTACGAAGCCACGCCAGAAGCTCGGAAATTTCACATTTGGACTCGGTTACCCACCCGTCCCACTGTCTCATATGGAATCCACCAAATGATCCAGTGGACCGACTGCCCTGGCAGGATTTCTCGAACAGTTCACGCTGGAATCCACCAACGCCACTGTTGAGCATAGAAATTGTATTATTAACAATACTGCAATTGAACCGAATACTGCACACTGCACGGTTAATCGTGTGCTAACTATACAACCGTTTATACATAAACGTTTCGTTACACATACCCCACACCTTCGGCAAAACCCCATCAGGCTGCATGATTTCCAAAAAGATCAACACGACATTCAGTGCGTTAGTTGAAGTTCCCAAATTCACATTCCGTACAACCATTATCCACACAAGAAATCAGATCGATAAACAAGTGTTCGTACTGTTGTACCATGGTATAAATTTTAACAGTACTCTTTTACTGAGTTATGTTTCTAGTCCACTGTATTTTGTTCGCGCGCATTATGTGTACATTTGCGGAAACCGTTTTAAGTCTGTTCAGTATAATTAATCGATTTTTTTTCTGAAGCGTATTAATGCTGAGACGCATACACAGAAAACAGTGGATGTGTCGGCTTCAATAAATTTTCATAAATCCTGGTTCACTTGTGACGAGCACAGATTTTAAAATCCATTACACTTTTCAGTAAGTACTACGACGTAGTTATTTCGTCCATATTTTATACAATTCTTGGCCCGGAAAACTGTGCGTTTGGGGCTGCAGTGCACAGACAATTTCGTTTTTGCATGACCTTTTAAGTAAGATCGATTAGGACGACGTTCCGTTCTTATACCGTCAGACAGTAAGAAACTGTGAGCACAGTGTGCGGATACGTCTGCTGGCGAAAAGCACGTGTACGACGGTGTGCAGTGGAGCGATAATGAAACGTTAGCCCCGAACAAAAATTCAACGGAATGCACGATGAAATTTGAATCAACTTTGAACGCATGGTTTGCACAAGTACAGCCGCTGTGCTTATGATTGTGAATTCCGGAAACCAAAGAAAGCACGTTATAGTAAATCTGAACATATTCATCCATCCACAACAAAACACTATGCCGTTGGGGTTCAAGAATGCCGCATGATGAGTTGATCAATAATCACTGACTGGTCACAAAAACAGGGTGTCAGAATGACGGTCATTGACGACGTAGAACAGATTATTGTAAGTAGACTTGTAAACATGAACAGTAATCCAGAAAATTTTCACTCACTATTTGATTCATTCTGAAGTTTACCACCAGCTCTGGAATATAAACAAAAGCAGACGAAATGGAATTTGAGAATGAAATGAAAACTGACCTTAGCAGTGAGGTGTCTAAACTAACATTACCGAGGTGTACGGATATCCCATAAGCCTTAGAAAAGACATCACTAGCATGAATAAACGTTCTCATGCGTAGAGGTAATATAGGTCAGTGAAACGCAGTTAACATGGGTGAGTCCACACATGCATCTCACCAGCTTAAATCTCGTGAAAAACAACAGTGGTGTGATGATAACAATATTCACAAAAACGAGCAGAAGCCACACAGCCGACCGTTTTGCACAAGAAATCGAAGCATTTACAACGACCTTAGAGAGAAAGTGATAGCATCCTAAGGAACCGAAGGCCCATAGTAGCAGAAGTGATGCGGCATCTAAGCAATTAATTAATTAAAATCATATGTCAAACGTAGTCATAAAGGTAACCTAACAAATTATCTCACCGAACCACATAACGAAGGAGGTGTGAATATCAGAGTTGTTTGAAGCACAGTATAAACGAATCAAATTTGCAGATTTATGGTGTTCAGTTTGCAAGCGTTACATTTGGTCGGGGAAATAAAAGAAAAGCAACATTACATTGGAGAGGAATAAGACAGAAAAGTTAATAACATGTCCGTTGAATGTGCAGGTTAGGCAAATGAGCAATTAAAAGTTTTACTACCAAAGGTAACAAAACAGATTCGTGTAAGCTACGCAGACTGTGAACGCACCCAATTGGCATCATCGCGCGAATGCCCAAAGCGCTATGAGTAATGATAACCAGTATGGTTGGCACTTAAACCTAGGTGTTTACACGAACAATCAAAGATCATCAGAACCATATGGATAAAAAAAAGTCCAGGCTGTTTCGTTCACCGTTGATTAGCTGACTATTCATAATTGTTTGTTTGCATGTCTGTGTTAAAGTGAGAATCACATGGAGTGATCGATAACGTTTCGATCCTGATACTGAAAGTGAACTGGACCTACCAAACTGTTTTCACAGTTCTGATAAATACATTTCGCGATAGACTGGGACAGCATAATTTTCCATGCGAATAATTGTACGGCTGTATACCGCGGTGTACACTTTTCGTTTCTAAATGACTAAGACGTTTGCGCGTACTTATGGCGAAAACTTGTATCACACCTATTTATTCCCAGTGAGAAAGTCTCGAACATGGTCGTGCAAAACCTTACGACCAGTTATTATATATATATATATATATATATATATATATATATATATATATATATATATATATATATATATATATATATATAGTGCTTTCCGCTTCCAGACACCTACATACGTGACTCATGAATCAAGTGTACATCGAGACGGGCTATCTTGACAATCTACTTAGAAATAATACAGCCAGGAAATCATAGCCCGAGTACAATTCATCCGGGTAATTGTAATGGCTAGGGTGAAGCGTTACAATCAAAGTGCTGCAAACGATACACTACAAAGGGAGCTTTTTTCACATGCCGATACTGTTCAAAAAATTATCATTAGATCAAAATCTCTGTATTTGAAGTTCTTCAGACGGTTT
>LOND01028693.1:0-13139 GCA_014220965.1 Paragonimus kellicotti | reverse complement strand
CTGGTTCCCACACGTCATGTTGTCGTCCTAAAAAATGGAATCTGCGCGCCTCCAGTAATTTAATCGCCAACATTTGTTTTTGCACAAGCTTACAGCTTTGAGAATTATATCCAGAAGATATAGCCTCGCCTCATAACTCCTTCCTTTCATTCCATTTAAAAATCTCACGGGTGTACTTTAAAATCACTCTTCTTCTTCTTGCCTAATAAATGGACAGCAGTTCGCTCATAATCTAGGAATAATCTGATGTTTGCAGCGCACAGAATGGTCAGGGTTTCGCCAGTTAGCGTGATAAAGAAACTTTTGGTTGCTCTTAGCACACTATGTGCCGAGGTGAATGTTGTGCGCGTATTGTCCTGCGCATCCAGAGGTGCTGCGACGATTATGCTCAGGCCAAGTTAACCCTCCGTTTGTTTCAGCAAGTGTCCATCCAAGTGGTAGGCGCCCGTTCTACTTTCCCCTCCAAAATACAAGCACGCACACTTCTGGGAGTTGATTAGCATGGCTTGTTTGGAATCGTACTCTAGACTGGTCTGCACAGCAACCCCGACATCTGCCGATTTGGCAGACTTTAGGATCGTCTGTATACACATAACACGGTGCAGAAAATGTTTTGGGCAGATGATTAAGGAAAACTGCAAACAGCAGTGTGTTCAGAACTGGGTTCCGCATAGTATCATTGGAAACCTCAAGTCAAAAGGAGTAGGTGCTACCTCATTTCACTGATTAGTTGCACGTGCGAAGGCAGCTGTCTGTCTACCTTGAGAAAAGACAGGTGATATCAACTTTCTTCGGCTTATTTAGAAGATGAAACTCATAAATATGGCCAGCAGTCTTCGCCTTAACTCATTGCTTTCTGGCTAGTGCTAAGTTCATCATCATCATCATCATCATCATCATCATCATAGACAGCAATACATCAGTGGTTCACACTGATGCTTGACTGTCACATAGTGCTAAATTGGTCAGGCAGAAGCGACCCTGCTGAAAACCACGACGAGAATGTGGCAACTCGTTTGCATACGGGTAGACCTCGAGTATCCTATTCGGCAAACGAATCATGACCTTCAAAACAACGGATGAAAGTCCTGCTGGCCAACAACAGACCGGCGGCTTGAGAGTGCCCATTTTAACTCTCTGGAATCCGATTTTTGGCCTGAATAAGTTGAACAGCCGATTTACTACACCTGCCTGTACATCCGCATGTTAGTTCAGTACAACTGGTTGCAGACCGTCCGGGTTGAGTCTTCTACAGGTTGAGGTTATTCAAATCTTACGCAACTCTCTCTGAACTAACCCGTTCTCAGTTGAACGCAGAAGAGCTGACGACATGTGAAAGACGCAGTCCTAAATCATATGAATCATGGTGAGGTTCACTATTTATTCGGTACATTAAATCAAAGACCTATATATTACACAAACAGACTAAAAATCAATTACTTCACATGTAATCATATTTATAACAATTCCACAGTGGCTTCTTAATAAAGCGTAGTGTATTCACGGTAAACGAAAATTCGCTTCAAAGTTTTTGGTGTTAAACGTCGGCAACGATGAAGATCCAAGGGAAAATTGCAAGCGGTCTGATATCGACCGTCAAGATTTTGGCTGTTGGTCACGGATTTCGAATTTTCGGTCCCCATATAGGGTATGATTCAAGGGTTTCAGATCGCGTTTAATTTTGCTCAAGGGTTCAACGTTAACTTCTGCACCGGTGTCGATGAGGAGACAAAGTCAGGTGAAGTTATCGTGGATTAGAAACAACTTGTGTTGGACTGGTCAGAGGCAGCTGTCGCCATTACTGGCGGGCTATGTCGTTACCCTGATTTGTGTTGCCTTTAGAAGGTTGACTGGTATATGCCCACGGCTGTATGCATCAGCGAGCGTTGTCACCAAAGCGCCGATGAAAGAAACAGATGCCAAAGGACTGAGATCTAGATGTGGGAGGTCGCAAGCGAGAACAAGGTTTGTAGCGCAAGGAGTCAGGGTCTTTCGCAGAGCGTCCAGCTGAAATATTTAAAGTGAACGTTATTTGGGACGTCTTTTGCTGAAGGTCATCAAGCCTGTCTTGGTGTGAACCAGAGCTAGAGGAAGGGTCACGCACATGGTTGACGAAACGCCTAAAAAAACACTCGCGTACCTTATCAGCTGCCTCTGCTAACTTTGCTAATGAGACCTCTGGACCGTGCACTGAAAAAATGACTGTGGTATTCAATGGAAGGCATTTGGTCTACAGCCGTCTGAGGATGGGGTCACCTATGCCGTTATCACCGACATGAGATCCCATGTGTTGAAACAGCTGAGAGGGAGTGCGGTTGCTCAACTAGACGCCGGAAAGTAACAGTGTCATCTTAGGTCTACCTTATGTGAACTTGTCAAGCATTGGTTTGAGTGTACCATTTACTTCGGAAGCAACGTCTGTGGTCACCTCTGTAGCCACATAAGGCAAAATGGAGCCAGTGTAGTTATTTCGCGGAACTGAAAAAATGCCTCCAGTTGAGTGAACCAAACGCGAGGGTGTGAAATGCCAAATGCGGGTAACTGAAGATTAGTGTTCCCGAAAATCAAACTAGATTCAGAATCGAAAATCATTGCAAAATACCAAGAGTTTTGAGATTATAATTAGAAAACAGATAAAGAAAATTTCAGACGCAAAACGAGCAAAATACGAGAGAAAGAGGGCCTACCATGGTGGGATCATTACATGAGTTGTAAACAGCTTACGTACGAACACGGGGCAAAAATGTGATGAATGACGATGGTATTGACTTACAGCGCTTCGTGAACGTGCGTAAGTTTGGAATTCTAATGAACTGAATGAAGATATTTCCAATACATTCGATCCGTCGTGCTGCTCCAGAGGGATTTTTAATCCACAGCGGGAGTAACCTTGAAGATAGGGAAATCCAGAAATACGCTGAAATAAACGGTTGATTTCGTTAGCCTTTAACGCTCCAAAAGTCAGCATACACAACAAGTGTCGAAGCTTCTAGAAAGTGTGTTTCCGATTTACGTGTAAACTATAGTTTACATATATGCATAGTTTAAACACCAAATTTGCAGTTAAACTTGTGAAACGGAAAAGGAGCGAAAGGCAGTGGAAATTCCAAAGTAAAAATGTGAAAAATGCTACGGAATTATCTGAAAACTATATAGTTCAACTAAAAGGCCGCAACCATTATCGCTGTGTACTTTGGGATTCTGCATCGAACTCGAGTTCCACCGTGTATCAATCGCTGAGAAGGTGAATAGTGATCATCGGTAGTTATGACGTACTAAGTATAAATAAATCTGAAGGCATCCACACTCTTCAGAGTGTACAACCCTTCCTTAACTAATTATTTAAGGAAACCAAACTGGAATCGATCGGTTCCAGTTGGTTCGAACCGACCACCTCAAGTTTATTAACAGCAATCAACCGCAGCAGAAAGTGCAAGGAATATTCCACATTTAAGAAAGGGACTTAACACATATAGGGGCTTCACAAAGGAGACAAAACCCTACATGGAAACCCAAACCACGGGAACGTTTTTCAATATTTGCCAAAAGTACAACTGGATTACAATTAGTGCAGAACAACAAAAGTCGGCGAACTTTCTCCCGAAATGGGTGGTCATGAGTAACTGAAGAACGTCGTGACACTTCTTTCTGCAGTTTTAGACGTTCATCTTAAGTATCTGTCTCATCTTATTTTATACCCGGGGCAAATTCTCGTCCTGTCAACCTTGCGTGCGGTCCAAAATTTTCCGCTTGGTGTCGTTTGTTTCTGAAGTTTCGGAGAAAACCAAGTTTAGGGGTTGAATCTATAATAAGTTCTCCGGCAACTTCTGTGCTGTCTGTGTTCGATCGACCGGTGGCACATTTCCCCTCCGGTTGTCAGAAGACAAAGGTCGGTTTTAACGCGGAGCCCTTGATGTACCTAAAAAGTGGAAGAAGCATGGAGAGACGGACTGAGGCTTCACAGTGTGACATTTTTGACGGACGGCTGCAGCGTACCTGCGCTTCAATCACCACTGAGCTATACAGTTGTCTTAAGAAGAGTCGTTTGAGCCGGCTGAATTTTTGTTGCCCGAAGTGTTGTCCGGTAGGTGCCAGATGACGTCTTCCTCAGCAGTCACTATTTAGAACTAAGGCGAATGTTGCACGTATTTGGTCGCATTAATGTCTATATGGCAAACCTGCAGGGATAACTGCGGAACCGATACCAAAGGCGGGCGCTCCAGCTCTCCCTTTATTGACATTCGCTTTTGTGGTCGCGAAAACCCCGGAGTACGTGGTTCCAAGTATCTCGGAGGATGTAACTATGTTGGTTCCAATGCATACTGTTGTGAGAGTCTTGGGGGATCAAACAGCAACTAATGAGTAGAAAATCGGAAGTAGGCACCAACGAAAGATTAAACCGAAAATGGCCGCATCCACCACCAGGCCTGAAGCTGAACAAGTTAGCCATACCCCAAGTGTCCAAACAGCCTCCCCCACAGATACTCGTAGGGAGAAAGCTTAGCCAAGATCCGCGAAAACAAGCAGCGCGCGGACAATGAGTAATGATATTTGGACTTCCTGAGGCCACCATCCAAACGTCTCAGTCGAGGCTGGATCAGGACATCGCTACTTTTCATTATTTGTTAATTAAAATGATTACAATTGAAGGGGAAGATCTAGCTGTGAAAACTGCAGTACGCGCAGTGTTTCGCTCTAGCCGGGAGGCGGATGATATTAGTACGTCACGTTCCGGAAGCTGCATCGGAAGCTCGCCTGCTCTTGCAAAACGTTGACTGAGTCGACGTGCGCGTTGTGCGAGACCTGGCCGCAAAGGATCATGAGCATTTGAAGGCGGCCTCAAAGAAATTGCATAATATAAGAGGCGAAGAAGAGTCCGACCTTTTTTCCCAGGGTAATCGGGTCAAGCGGAGGAGACCTCGTGTCCGATGAAAATCTATTGTGTTCCCGTTGTTACCCTTGGGCAAGGAGTAGCGGTGGAGTTTCCGGCAATTCTTCTAACCACTCCCCCTTCCAGGGTCACAGAAGCAGAGTTAGACCGGATAAAACTGGTAAGCTCAAACGTCCACAGTCTCCTAAAGAAAATGAACGAAGTAGAGCGATGGGTTAGGGGCGATAAACCTGCAATCATGACCCTTGCTAAGACGCCGTTGTCAGGTATACTGATTGCCGCCCAAGTCTCTCTCCACGGATACACTCTCCTCCTCTCGTACCGCTCCAGTGCTAGTGGCCGGCAAGCAGGAGGATATATGCCTCTAATTCCTGCAATCATGATGCTCGCCGGAGCCGACGACGACGGTGCTTACGAAGGACTGTGTTGCAAGGTAAAGTTAACAGGTTCACTATACTGGGTGCCATATGTCGTCCCACTCCGGATCGGCTCGAGCTCAGCTTTAGACGATCTAAGGATTTTTGGAGCAACTAATCGCTGCTCAATATTGGGAGACTCCAACGCTAAAAAGCAACGCACACTAGTGGTTCAGACTGCCTTCCGGAGACACCGCTTCGACTGGTCGTTGACGAGCTGTGCTTGTGCCAGCATGTGGGAGCTCCCATGCGGTTGCAGGCCGGTTGCACCTCCAATTCGGATTTAATTTTCTCTGCACCAAAATACGAAGTCACTTGCGTTGATATTTTGCCTTCAGTAGGAAGGAGTGACCGTGCGCTACTGAACATGTGATGGGCAAGGAGCGAACTGCGGGTAACCCCCGCCCATGATCGACGGAATATCCTCAGAATTCCGTTCGAAGAAATGAGGGAGGACTGCGCACATATACGACTGGGGCGGCAGCACGAACACGGTTGATGCGCAATGGTGCAAAATTAGAGATAACCTGCTGGCTGTCGTGGAACGGTTTGCACCGATGTCTCGTAGTCGCCCTCAGTCTAAAAGGCCACCGTGGTTCAATGTTGAATTGCGTGCCACCCTCAGGCGCAGACACCGGCAGTGGATGAGCTACCGGACTGGTCATGGTACCTACGATGCGTACCGGAAACACGGAATGAATGTAATACCATGAAGCTAAGAAAGCGCCAGCAAGTATGAGGAAAGGCTGGCCGCGGAATCGGCCAACAGCACCCAAGAGGCTCTGGGCTTACATCCGTCGACGGACCAGAACCAAATCGGAAAATCCCGGTTTTGATGGATGTGCATACAAATGAGGTTGTTGAGGACTTGGACAAGGCTGAGTTAATGACTCTGCATTATGATTCTGGCTACTGTCAGGATAACGCGCAGTCTTCCCAGCTCAAAGCAACTGGACCATGCCTTGTCAGAATGCTATTTAGCGTTGATGGGATGGAATGCGAGCAACGACTGATTGATGTCAATAAATCTTCCGGCCCGGACAACATCCACTCTCGATTGTCACGTGAACTGGTGGTGGAATTGCCTGTGCCCCTGACGGGACGGTGCCAGCGATCTCTGAACGAAGGCAAACTGCCAACAGAATAGAAACAAGCGGTTGTTGCGCGCATGTGCATGGCGGGAGGTTGGTCGGAAGCTGTCAACTACCGACCAGTATCCTTGACTTGCGTACTTGGTAAAGTGGTGGAGCGGCTGATAGCCCGTCGTCTCCAGGGGCATTTGGACCAACTCTCGATCCTCAGTGAGACGTAGCACGGATTCCGGAGCAAGCGACCTTGCTTGACAAACCTCCTGCTTGTCACAAAGCGATGAATGGAAGCAAGGGCTACCGATAAGGTTCTGGATGAAGTGTTTCTCGGTTTCGGCAAGGAATTCGACAGATTGCCGCATAACCATCTGCTCAACGTACGCTGTCAGCTCATTTATAATGAGTTGGCTGGCAGATTTCCTCCATGGTACGTTCGTTTCTGTCAGGGTCAACCAGCATTTATATGATTGGCTGCCTGTCCCAAACAGTATGCCACAAAGGTCTGCGTTTGAGCCGTTTTTTTTTTTTCGTCAGTGATTCACTGGAGCAGCTGTAGTCGCACGCCCCTATCTTTGTTGAGGACACGGAAGTATGGAGAACAGCCTCTTCAGATGAGGGTAGCGAAATATTGTAACGAGAATCAGATAAAATATCAACACGGACAGTCCAACACATCGTGCACCAGGATGCACAGAAATGTTCCTTCGTGCGCCTGGGAGATGTCACAGCATATCATGTTGGAGGTCACTCAGTAACACAGTGTATCACTGGACGTGACCTCAGAGTGTTGGTGCCAGACACACTCAAATCACAGTCTTACACAAGTCTTACCTGTGGTTAACCGGGGAAAGTGCTTGGGGCTATCCGCCGATCCTTTGCTAAGGTGTCCAGATAGGTCTTTTCGCTTACTCTTCTCATCTCATGTTCGTCCGAGACTGAAGTACGGCCACGCCTGCAATGTTCCCCTTTACATACAATGGGGTATCCTAATTTGGAAGAATACAGCGGACAGCCCCGCGTATGGTCGTTGGGATGAGGTACCTCTCCTTTAACCCGCGGCTAGAGTATCTGAACATGTGTCCCCAGAGTTACAGACGGCTCCACGGTGACCTCATTGTGATACATCGTTTTGTGCGAGGTGGTATGGGCGAAGAACCTGAAGCAGATTCTGCCCTCAAAAATGAGCATGGATTCCGGGGCCATCCTCTCACGATTCCCAAGCAGTGATCGGGACGACTCCGCTCTGTATTTTCTCTGTTTTGATGGGTCGTCAATAGCCACAATTCACTATCAGCGAACGTTGGGCTAGCTTCCAGTGAAGTGGCCTTTAAGCCGCTCTTAGCTGTGCATATTATAGCGCACTGGGAAAAGAAAGGTAGTTAACGCCTCCACATACATGTGTCGAGTGAATAGGCTCACACAGTCGGTGATTCCTATCTTCTATCAATGAAAAATGAACAGTGAATCCTTTCAGTGGCACGCTGAACTGATAACGGATGCTAGAAGCAGGGAATTTGAGTATTCCATATCTCAAGAGAGCAGATAACGTTGCTGGGTAACACAAATTCCAGAACGACACAGATGAACTACGAAAAGAAAACCCGATATAAGCTATTCGAAAGAAGACAAAGGATCCTTGGAAACTGTTCCAAAATTTAGCGAGCTTCAAACTTTGCAAACACTCCACGAGAAAAGGATGCGCAAGCATTCTAATTATGTGTACTGAAGATTAACTCTGGAACCATGTCCCTTTAAGGCAATATTCGCAGATGTGCCGCGCACGGGTGTTTTGGGGAAATCAGGGTGTGGATGGAGAAGCGAGCCAACTTGATTACTGTTGACTACACTAGAGTTCCAACTGTCATTTGCAGCCTTTTTGTTTCAAACTTTTGTATGTGCTCAAACATTTATTTGAACGAGTAGGGGAATTGACAAGTACCCCACATACTCGCGGACCGTTCCGCTGTTATCGTTCCGTTCCATAATTCGCTAGTTCTTACGATGACTCCGCATGTCGACATTGAACTTCCCGTACGCTCATTGCGTCATTCTCAATCAATCATCTTCGGCGTGCTTGGTCCTGCAAAGGTAAGCAAAAAATGACAGGTCACTCTTCCAATGTTCAGCCAGTACATTCTACGTTAGCTAAGTCATTCTCTGCAGATTTTTTATGTGCAGTCCTAGGACGTCCATTGTGGCTCGTCGTTACACAGCCTTAATCAGGGTCTTATCCTAATGGACATAGACAGGCAATGTCACAGTCTTCGGACCAGCGATGTGGCAAGTCGTCTGTTGTTAGCAAGCCGTGAGTACCAGTAACACGAACGTGAGGATCGGGTTTCAGGCTTTTTGTGTCTGGAATAACTCTCATGAACCAAGCGAAGAACAAAACAAGACATAGGAATATAGAAACGGAGATCTGGCATAAATTCACCGGCGAAGTCCTGGTGATGAATTAAGCAATTTAGCAGAACGGCCGAATAAGTGTACAAGCGATGTCAGCGTGATACCAAATCATGCAATCAACTGACAGCTATCATAGTAGTACGTACAAAACGGGGCTTGTGCAGATCAGTGCCTCCCAATTGGAAGTTCGTGTGTGCTGCGCTCCATTTTCTAGTAATAATGTGACCACCGGGGTTAACGTTCGCCTATTAATTGGTCACTACCAACTACAGATATGGACGTTGAATATCTTATCTTATTTATCGCGCTTCAGTTCCCACATTACAGGTAAGAAACATGTTGGAACGAATTTCCAATTCGGCAGTCAAAAGTAGTTGGAACATTTAAAACGACCACTGTCTCGTTACTAAGTCCTCCATGCATTCTTTGTCGGCAATATTCCACCTCGTTGGCCCTGAGTTTTTCTGTTGCACAATAACTCATCAAGGAGTTACATCGTGCTCCTGGGAGCTGACTGCAGTAAATAATATCCTTTGGTCGAGCTTTACAATAAGTGTACACTTTCTACAGCTTCTAGATCGTGTAGTGTTGACAAGACTGTGCCTCGTGAATGGAAAGTATGTGATGGTTGAGTCAGTCTGTATAACCGGACTTCATACCACTGTATGGGACCGACAGCCAACATGCAATTAAGGGGTGTCCATCCGATAGCCTTGTATATCCAACAGCTGCACAACACCTAAGTGGCGTCTGTACCATTTCATAGATCCAAGAATGAGTATTTTTTTCATGACCCGGCAATGCGTCACACTTTTCTGCAGGACTGTTTTGTACGTATGTTACTTGTTATTAGTTGGTTGAGGACGACAACTCAAACTCGAGGTCATTCCAGTTGGGTTTACAAGGCTTCACACAGAGCGGAATAGGCGGTTAGTAGAGGCACACATCGTTCAGTTACTTCATAGACCAGTGTATTGTGGGAGGTACCAGAATCGTCGGTTTGAAACGGACAGGACTGCCAGCCTACGAATCAGGCTCACTTTCGATATTGTGTATTCCGCTAGGTTCTCTCCATTTTTGCTTGTCCGTTTGGTCCCAGATTATTCTCAAACCTAATACCTTTCTTCCACGAACTCATTTCGACATATGTGGTTTCCCATTTTTCTGTGACCTTCTAGTTCGTTCTTATTGAGGACGCGTACGAGGATTGAAGACAACCAACCATTCGAAAGAAAGTTATAATCTGTTTTCTCACTCCTGCTGATAAGTTAAATCAGCCCAGTATATTCCAGAGTTGTCACCTATCAACATCTTACAAGCTTTACAGTCTGTCAGGGAGATATTCCTGCGTAGCGCATCAAGCATTGGTAAGTTATTTTGCATCGAAGATTGATCAACGGTTATAGGGCCCCCAACCGACAACGGGACCACAACCAGCACAAGCCTCCTCAAGCCGATCGAGTTCAGTTTGATCGGTATGCCTCACAAGGCACAAATCAAAATAGCAACAAAACTGTCGAGTTTTCTCATTCCTTACCAGCCACTGTTTTTGATGGCGCTTTCCTTGGACATTTACTTGCGGAGATGTAAATGTTGTCAACAATCGCCAACTTTTCTGCCCACTGCAATCCCACGATTAATACCAGGGAAAGCAGGCTGATTGAAAATACGGAAGTCTGCCAGGTGAAGTGCGTCTAATCAACAACAGCGCCAGAAAGTAACTGGCTGGTTTTATCCCCAGCGTTGGCATTGGGGACATTGCTGATGGATTTTTCACCGTCTATTTGGCCTTCATCAAACATCGAGAAGTCAAGCACAGCGCACAGTGCACAGTGTTTATTATGTGTCCTTCCGTCCTCTGCGGCCACTTCTGCGACATCAGGACGGGTGAAAGATAGTGGAAGGTTGTATTCAAGGGAATGTCACATTTTAGCGTAATTCGATTTTTAAACGACTTCTGACATTGCCGTTACGGAATGCTCAAAGGAAACTCAATTGACCGCAAATCATGCGGAGAGTTTCGCGCTCTAAACAACTGCACGCCCTCTAGCGGTTTACTAGCCCAGCACCTCCATAACTTTTAGTTGAGACTTGGTAGCGCAGCGTTTCTCCGAATCACGTCTATTGTGCACTTACTCATTGTTAAGTGCCGAAATGGACAACCAAAACGCGACCAACGCCACGTCATTCTGACTTCCAAAGCTCACAATAACATAAATCAGGTTTTTTTATCGCAGGTGAAAAATTTCACCGTTCTCTAGGCTGAGTGCTATCAGAACCTCTCGCGTACGCTTACGCGTATGCCGACGATGTTTCAAGCAAACTTACCTGACGGCAAACACCTTTAGACTTAATCCTCTGGACACCTATGGATAGCATTTTGAAACTGCCCCAACCCACGGCCGTGAACAGTTGAATCCATTTCGACTTTTCCAAAGTTAACCATATTGGTCGGACCCCAACTTGTCCTAGGTGTATGCAGTCGGTACGTTTTCTTACACCGCTCAGACGTAGTGAAACAAATGGGACCTGAATAATTCAGGTTATAGTTGACTTGTTTTTCCATCGGAGGGTAGAAAAACACTCCAAAAGACAACAAGAAGAACCCTACCACGCCGCTAAGATCAATTTATTAAACCGTGACCCGATCGTCCACCGCTTCTCCGTCATTGATTCAGTAAACATGGCTGTTGGCACCATCAAAGATAATCCACGCTCAGCGGGAACCACTTATTGTCTTGGTTGAAACGGCAGCAGACAAAGTGCCGTAAACAAACGAAGCACGTTTCTCTGTTATTAGCCCTCAAAATCATTTATCTCATTGTCAAATTGGTCGCGTAACATTCAGTGTGACACGCCTCTGGCGCATCGAATCGTATTTGACCATTTCATTTATCTCAATCTTGCAAGCGCCGATTGCTGATTTTTATTACCCAAAAATTCGGTTCACCCTTCAGGCTTAAGGAGATCAGCCGTCGATTCCAAAGCTGTACTGGATGTCATATTGTGGTGGATTATCAAACCGGAGGTGCGAGTATTCCAACACTTGGCGGAATACCTCAACGTGGGGAAGGTACGTCCAAAAGCCCACAGCGAGCGGATCGGGGACAGCATGGGCGACCGGATGAGTCATCGCTCAACTGGATCGGACCAACGGGCGAGACATGGCAGGCAAAATGGGATGGACGACCAGATCGGGGCGCGATTATCCCAACACTCCGAAGAATATCTCGACACGGTAATCGAATGCTGTCAAAGCATACAGTGGATACATTGCGGAAAACATGAGCAACCAGACAAGCCATCGACCCACAAAATCGAACCAACGAACGTGAAAGAGCTGGCAGAAACCCACCCGACAGTAAGCGTCGGTCACACACACACACAAGCCGGAAAGAAGCCCACAGGACGTATTAGCGGGCACCGGGAATGTTGTGGACCGGAATTCTGGTTCATAAACGCGAGCGCGCGTGGCGTGGCAACCGGCGAGTTGGACAATAAAGATTGTACTTCATCGGACGACTTTTTGGTATCACGTTGATGATGTATTCAGGCATACAACCAACAATTCTCACATATCATACCCGTCGGTTACCGCTTCCCATACGTCCATAATGATGTTGTCGGCTTATTACCGCTGTCATAGGTTGCACTAATAGGCTGATTGATTTGGCCGTTTCTCTGGCTTACTCATGGTTGTGTCCGCTGAAGATAGCTCATTAAGAAAACAATAGCACGCGTCTTATTGGTTGTTATCCTGTTGACACCAATGACCTGCCTAAAAGGAAACTAACTCCATGTTATCTTGACCTTCGTTGTTGCATTTTTCTGCAGAAGAAGGTGAATTAACGTCGTATGAATGTTTCGCTTGCGGAACGTCTAGTCAACTTTGGGGCTGGTATTTAAAACCAATATTCTCAGGAATCCGTGAGTTCGTGGAGTTAGTCTGCTGAGCTGTGATGTAAAGCCTCTGACAAAATGGTCCCTGAACTGGCTCACTGCAGGAACGCTGAAGTCGAATGTTTTTAATCAATGGAGTGCATGTCAACGGAGAGGTAGTACAACTGGTATGGCATTCAAAAATCGCCAGTTTCTGGAGGCTGACTGAATGAGACTGCCACTTGTATACTCTGTACACGAAATTCATCAGGAAGACTGACTCCATAAGTTGCAAACCGCTGCAGACGTTGTTGGATGGATAATGATATCTGGGACAATTTATACTACGGGTAGGTTTGATGGCAGAGATGGTAGCTTCAAAATTATCGCTGGTGCGAAATCCGATCGTGCTTGCTCTCCGAATGTATATTACTAATAATATATATTTCTCAACGCATT
>LOND01028692.1:12308-27519 GCA_014220965.1 Paragonimus kellicotti | reverse complement strand
CGATATATATATATATATATATATATATATATATATATATATATATCGCACACAGGTCACGAGGTCAACATAGGTCATGCGAAAGTGGTCGCACGGGCAAAGGTGAAAGGGGAACGGCTTGTACTGGAGGCTCTCTATTCGCGGAATTCGTTCAATCGACACGTAGATATAGACAGCCACTACGTCAGCATCGTTGATACTGAAACCAAAAACGAGCGAAGACAGACCGACAGGCGAACACGGTGAGTGGCAGAGCAACCTCATTCCAACACATTATTTGTTTGATAACGGATCCTAGTGTGGATTTGAAACGTCACAATAAATCGTTCACTACTCAGTGTGTGCCCTTTTAAATACTTTATATATATATATATATATATATATATATATATATATATATATATATATCCGGGAGAGTATCCACAGTTCAGGTGGCACATTGAAAACAGTTAGAAGAGGCACATATTGAATAGTGAACAATTTATTGTAACGTTTCAACTCCACCAGGATCCGGGATCAGACGACTAATTCAGTACCGGAATGAGATTGTCTTTCGTTTCGGAGTCAACAATGCTGAAGTAGTGACTGTCTTTATTCACGTAACGATTGGGCGAATCCCACGAATACGTAGCTTTCAACACAGGCCACTTATCCTTTGTTTTTGTCCGCGCGATCATTTTCGCGTGTTCCCCATTAGCCTCTTGACCTGTGTCTGCGCAGTGGTGACAGTGTTGTTATCTAGGGTACACTAGTCGCGTTGCTTATCTGTGTTTGTGCATGCATGCACAGCGGGTTTGTCGGTCACATCCGAGGCATGGAATCGCGTAAACCACACAAGATTGTTCATGGGGATGTTGAAATTTTTATAGCTTTTTTGGTCTTGCCGATCCATTCGGAATCAAATAATTTGGTAGCCGGCTTGGATTTCTCATGTATTGAATATACACGCCCAAGTACATGGACACAAACCGAGAGAAGGAGGCAAACACAAAAAGAGAAAGGGTCTAGTTTTCATCAGTTTTACGCTGAACATTATTATAGTATTTTGTTACCGTTTGTTTCGGAGTTGTGTACACTTAGGAAAACTAAAAGGGCACATGTAGCAGTGGCCTAAAGGGGTCACGACAAAAAATGCAAGATCGCATCTGGATTTGACTTCCTCGTGCAACCATGGCTTTTGTTTTCTATTCCGTAGCCTGCTCGTCCTTTTTCTTTTGTCGTTTTTGTTTTACTGTCTTATGTTAGCACTGATCCTGTTTCCGCACTAGTGGACTGGTAACTTTTTCAACCTCGCTTGATTGTCAGGTGAACTGGTATCCCCTAAACCAATAGCTATACACGGTACATAACACATATTGTTACAAATAGAAATCTGTTCTACTTTAAGGGCATTTTGTTGCTTTTAATCAACACATAAAACTTTGCTATCTAGATAGAGTCTTTCAAGGGGCGCCGTCTCTGTCTGTTTTGGTTTATACAAATATTATCTTCGTCATCACTGTTGATGTTCGCTTTATCATTTTCGAACGCTGGGTTATTTCTTAATCGTCCAATTTTTGAGGCGTCAGTGTATAATTCACTTGTCGTAATATTTGTTCTTATTCGTTCATCTTTTTAGAAAGCTTGTCATGCAATAAACTTCCTTATAACTTTCGTTCCACTGTTGTAGCTTTCAATCTGTTTTACCCGAATATCAGGATGACAGGCGAAATACATTGTTCTTGATTGTTTGAGGTTGATTAAATCCACTATTGAAGAAGACCAAGCCCACACTCACGCTATGGTCGTGTTCGGAGCATCGGTAGGTTCGGATGGAGGTTGGTTTCATTTTTCTTTGCAGGGTGACCTCGCCAGAAAAAAAACCTATCCGTCTGTCTGGTAGGTACACTTGGTGGGATATCCACCTATTTGTTCTACTCTTCCCTGTTGTAGGTGGCTATTCCGTGATGGCTTGTTGCCTCCAAACAGAGACGAGATCAGCCATCAACGGAATAGCACCTACAACAGGGAAGAGTAGAACAACATCACGCGTGCGATCATCACCAAGTGTACCTACCAGACAGACGGATAGGTTTTTTTTCTGGCGAGGTCACCCTGCAAAGAAAAATGAAACCAACCTCCATCCGAACCTACCGATGCTCCGAACACGACCATAGCGTGAGTGTGGGCTTGGTCTTCTTCAATAGTGGATTTAATCAAACTCAAACAATCAGCCACAATGTATTTCGCCTGTCCCATCCTGATATTCGGTAAAACAGGTTAAAAGCTGCAACAGTGAACGAAAAGTTATAGGAAGCTTTATTGCATGACAACTTTTCTAACAAGATGAACCGAATAGAAACAAAATTGACCGAAAAGTGAATTATACACTGACGCCTCAAAAATTGGACGATTAAGAAATAACCCAGCGTTCGAAAATGATAAAGCGAACATCAACAGTGATGACGAAGATAATATTTGTATAAACCAAAACAGACAGAGACGGCGCCCCTTGAAAGACTCTATCTAGATAACAAAGTTTTATGTTTGATAAAAGCAACAAAATGCCCTTAAAGTAGAACAGATTTCTATTTTGTAACAATTATGTGTATACCAGTTTGGGATACCAGTTCACCTGACAATCAAGCGAGGTTTAAAAAGTTACCAGTCCGCTAGTGCGGAAACAGGATCAGTGCTAACATAAGACAGTAAAACAAAAACGACAAAGAAAAAGGACGAGCAGACTACGGAATAGAAAACAAAAGCCATGGTTGCACGAGGAAGTCAAATCCAGATGCGATCTTGCATTTTTTGTCGTGACCCCTTTAGGCCACTGCTACATGTGCCCTTTTAGTTTTCCTAAGTGTACACAACTCCGAAACAAACGGTAACAAAATATTATAATAATGTTCAGCGTAAAACTGATGAAAACTAGACCCTTTCTCTTTTGTGTTTGCCTCCTTCTCTCGGTTTGTGTCCACGTACTTGGGCGTGTATATTCAATACATGAGAAATCCAAGCCGGCTACCAAATTATTTGATTCCGAATGGATCGGCAAGACCAAAAAAGCTATAAAAATTTCAACATCCCCATGAACAATCTTGTGTGGTTTACGCGATTCCATGCCTCGGATGTGACCGACAACCCGCTGTGCATGCATGCACAAACACAGATGAGCAACGCGACTAGTGTACCCTAGATAACAACACTGTCACCACTGCGCAGACACAGGTCAAGAGGCTAATAGGGAACACGCGAAAATGATCGCGCGGACAAAGATTTAAGGGGAAGTGGCCTGTGTTGAAAGCTACGTATTCGTGGGATTCGCCCAATCGTTACGTGAATAAAGACAGTCACTACTTCAGCATTGTTGACTCCGAAACGAAAGACAATCTCATTCCGGTACTGAATTAGTCGTCTGATCCCGGATCCTGGTGGAGTTGAAACGTTACAATAAATTGTTCACTATTCAATATGTGCCTCTTCTAACTGTTTTCAATGTGCCACCTGAACTGTGAATACTCTCCCGGATATATATATATATATATATATAAAGTATTTAAAAAAGGCACACACTGAGTAGTGAACGATTTATTGTGACGTTTCAAATCCACACTAGGATCCGTTATCAAACAAATAAATGTGTTGGAATGAGATTGTTCTGCCGCTCACCGTGTTCGCCTGTCGGTCTGTCTTCGCTCGTTTTTGGTTTCAGTATCAACGATGCTGACGTAGTGGCTGTCTATATCTACGTGTCGATTGAACGAATTCCGCGAATAGAGAGCCTCCAGTACAAGCCGTTCCCCTTTCATCTTTGCCCGTGCGACCACTTTCGCATGATCTATGTTGACCTCGTGACCTGTGTCCGCGCAGTGGTGCCACAGTTGTGATCTAGGGTCGGCTCGCCGCATCGCTAATTTGTGTTCGTGCACGCGTGTGCGCAGCTGTTTGCCTGTCTCTCCCACATATTGTTGGTCACACCCGAGACATGGAATCGCGTATACCACGCCAGACTGTTCGTGTGGTTCTACACGATCTTTAGCGTTCACCAAAGCTGAACGGAGTGTTGAAGTTTGGCTTGTGTGATATTTGGATGCCCAGTGGTTGGAGCATCCTTTGTGCTGCTTCAGATGTGCCGTGAATATATGGCACTGTCATTCGCGTTTTGGGTTCTGTACGTTCAGTTCTTGTGAATCCTCTGATAGATGCCTTTATGAAGCTATTAGGGTACCCATTAGAAGTGAACAGTTTGAACAGGTGCTTTCGTTCTTGTCTTCTTAGTTCAGTTGAGCTACAGTGCGTGTCTGCACGTCGAAATAATGTTCGCACGCAGCTTTTAAGTTGACAGGCTGGATGATTGCTATCGAACCTGAGAATGACATCAGTTGTTGTCGGTTTACGATAGACAGTAGTTTCAAGCTTGCCATCAGGTCTTCTTATGACCGATACATCGAGAAACGCCAGGCGTGAATTTTCTTCCTCTTCGCGTGTAAAGGTTATTCCATCTATTATGCTATTCAAACAACTGTGGAACTGGTCAAGCTGAGTCCGAGGTAAAACAACAAATGTGTCATCCACATATCGAAGCCACAGTTCAGGTTTGAATGTCTGAAGTGCTTCATTACGGCATCTGCAAGTAATCCTGATATGGGTGAGCCCATTGGTGTGCCTCTCTTCTGCAGGTAGACTCGGCCATCAAATTGTAGGTAAGTCTCCATGCAAAGCTCTACTAACTGAATCAGTTATTTCGGTCGATATATATATATATATATATATATATATATATATACTTGTACACTATACGCACTGGAAACTTAGTATGACGAGAAAAGAAAACGATTCACTGAACTCGAATGTACACTATAATATACGACTTAAACGGGCTCACCAATTTGTAGAATCAAATGAACCGAAGACGGCCGGTTAAGAATAACGCAACGAGTAAACAAGGAGTATATTGTCGACACGCGAAGTCGACGTGAGAGCGGGCAAATAACAAGACGAAACGATAACAGGGAGACGACAAGCAAGCGCACGGCGTGAGTCGTACGTTCGAGTGCGCGGGGTACTTGTCGGTATCCATACTCGTTCAAACAAATGTTTAAGCACATACAAAAGTTGGAAACAAAAGAGTACAAATGGCAATCGTAGCTCTAACATAGCAAGAAACTGATGGGTTCCGTAAACTTCACATGCGCCCGGGCTCGGATCCATTGGTTGTTCGTTGTTTATGCTTGTAAATTTGACAGTGTTCAACTTAAGTGCGTCCCCGCCTGTCGCATTACTACAGTCACTGATAGTTGATTATTTGATTCCTGATAGCAGCGCATTCACTGCAGTGGCCATTGATTACAGCTATATGTAGTTTACACATAATTTATCTACACGGTTTCATATAGAAGATTAAAGAAACACCTCATGGTTAATGTTTAATCCAAGTCGTCGCATTATTTAAACATGTCCCAGAGTATCTTATGATAATCTCTGTAATCTTCTTGTCGGTTGTGCCCAGCATACTTGGATGCTTTTTGGTTATTGCAAGTTAGGTACCAGAGAAACCATTTGAACGCCGACCTTACATTCACTGTCTAAAAGGCTATGAAACATCGGCATCCATGTACTCAACCAGCGGACGTGGTGTCACCGATCTTGTAGACTGCAGTGGTTTCGCTTGCCTGCGTATCTGCTGGGTTTACTCTTCCATAAGACAGTTTGCAATGTAACGTATACTTTGGTTCAGCACTGGATGTTCAATGGCGGAACTTATACTCTACAGCAATGTTGGTGTCCACATTATTCAGTCATGTGCTTCCGTTTGCTAAATTATTGCATAGGTTTTTTTCTGTGATTCCAATAGCTTCATGTCCCGTGCACATCGCTGTTGTGCTGAATTCCCTAATTCTACGTTATGTATATACAAAGATGTACCAGGCTTGATGGGACTGTGACTTGAGTCGCCTTTATCCGCCATACTGATAATGACAGTCTTAAATGATAGATTATTTCTGCAAAGGGTTATTTTGTGGAATGTGCCAATCCTCTGGGAACGCACATACTGTTATCTAAAGTTTTCTATCGTGTGGAATAGTGTTTTCAAACTTGTGACAAACAGCATTCACAATTTGTGCAACGGAACAGTCAGGGTTTTAGTAGTAAGTGGCCACGCCATCTCGTAGTTTCTTTTCAGCAACCGCTGACAAATAACGTCTTGTATATTGAACATTTTCTGGGGAAACGGATTATGCGTGCATATTTTGCACGCTGCGAAAAAAAATATTGTAGTTCTGCTCACATGCTGGCATCCCTTTGTTATCTGTAAGTTGCTATTTGAGCTGTATGCCACTCTTGACTTTCACTCATTGAATACAGTAGCCACATTTTTGTATGTAGCCTCTCTTTTCGACAATCTCTTTAGTGGTAACATTTCACTACGCGACTGAATGGAATATATATGTTCACGTAACCGTTTGACGATTTATTTCCTTGATGTCATTTTTTTGTTGACTTGTCATTTGTTTGTTGTTTTCAATGTTCTGCAAGTCGTATTGATCCCTCTTTTTTGGTGTATTCGACGAAGTATTTGACGTGTATGTTGATATCTTTTTCTGTCCTTCGTAGGTTAGCCGGCTCTTCAGAGAGAAAATTGGGTAGTTTTTGTTCACACTTATCTTGCGAATTTATTAGCACGTTTTCGTTAGTTGTTAGCTCAACAACAGCTGCCGTGGTTGTCATCTTATTTTTCTGTAACTTTTTGGTTATAGCTCCTTAATCGTTGTTCCATTGGTGGAAGTTTGGGTACATCTACTAGAGGCACCTCATTTTGTGGCCTGTTGACCAATCTGATGGGATTTACGGTGGCGTTGTCACCGGAACAAATTGACGCAATCTACACACTTGGCGTAGAGTATCAGGTAAGGACGTTTGTACTTTTAAACATCAACGATCTCTGATCCTTCGTGCACGGCGTTTCTGTTTAGTTATCCGTGTGATACAACAGTAAGTTAGTGCCTCAGCCAATTCTACAATCTTCACCATTGTTCTTAGTTGGATGGTCACTTTTATCATTTTTTTGTCCGAATGGTTTAACATGACAGCACATTTCGGCGTACTGTCGAGTGCTCACACAACATCTAGTTTACTCTTACTGAACCACGTCCATTTTTATCTTGCGGCCAATCTTCCGCCGATTGATCATTGTTGCTGTTAGTGTCTTCTTGCATAACACTAGTTAGATTATTACGAGATACAGTACTCTTAAACTTGGGGTGCTGATATTACGGTTGTGTTTCGTTTACGTTCATTCTGTCTATATTTAGCCGATGTGTATGGATGAGTTCCCTACATTTTAGATTGTGACAGGGGTTTGAGCGCATGGATAAGATTTATTCGTAATGTACACTTTCCAACTGGTAAAGCCTCCGTTAATACTAACAGTTTTTATAGCCTAGCAAGACAAATGGAATTAAAAACACAGTTGACAGCGTTTCTGTTTTTTTTTGGGAAACTCCTTATGTAATCTTAGCAATCAGCCAAATGGATACCAGTCAAACTTCCATTTGTTTCTAGTGGATTCAAAATAGTAGAGGTTTATTCTGCTAGTTTATGTTTAACTGCCTTTAACTCTTCTGCAGATTGACAGTCTGTCCACTCACAACGTGTCAACTGGGCATTGTTAATCTTTTGTTCTAAAGTTATCAGTTTTTAATTACTCCCCATAAACAGTTTGAATGCTATGATGTGATTGGTCTACGATGCCTGTTGGGACGTTCGATGATTGTGTGAAGTTTTACAGTTTTATTCTGAACTATCTGTTGCGGTTGCGAACTATTTCAAATTTATCCAGTCGTGATGACATAACTAGTGGTTGAAGTTACTCGTTCGTGAATAACATGCTTGAGGGTTTCACTTTCGTCACCTTGCTTTCTCTCGTCCTTCTTCCTCGTGTGTTGTCAGCGATCGGGAATTATCAAAAAAGCCTCTTTTCAGCATCGTTAATGATTTTTTTCATCGTGACCCTCATTTCCGGTTGGACAGTTAAAATGCACTCCAAGTGGTTTAAACTCGGTCACTCTAGTATCTGATTATCTGAAAGCCCACTAAACAATAGACCAAAAGTCGATAGGGAGTATCCATTGGTGGTATTTTAAATTTTATCATTGACTCTAGGTAATCAATATTTAAACGCTTACTGTTTGTGTTATTGCCCTTGGGCTTTGAAAAAGATGATTTTGAATTCTTCTCATTCTTCAATCCTAATCTTCCACACTGTACAACGTGTTTTCTCCTGATAATCATGTGTTCTCCATTCAATAGGCTTTGCAGAAAACGACTTCATTTTGTGAAATTGTTTAGCCATGACAATTAACACGTGTAATTTCCCATAGTACTCTCAGTAGCTTTTATTGCATATTCTTAAAAACATATTACGGGGGTTTTCTGCCTAGAGATGCTCTGCGTGATCACTTATGTGATATGTGCCTGAAAATTGTAACGAGTTTGGCAATTTCGTGCGTCTTTTGATGTTGCTTCATTTGCCGTGCGTTTCAAAATACGTAATAAACTATCAAGCAATAATTGCTCGTCGCCAGTCGGATGCAGATATGCACGATTTAACTTTAGAACCATTTTTCATTTCATTATTGTTTTCCGCACTGTTTTGATATTTGTTTTCCTTATCTTTGATCAGCTTTCTATCTGCGGTGACTTTTATACTTGATTCAGGGTCAATTCTGTTTCGAAGCAGAATGTCAGCGCGATTTGTCCGATTCGCATCGAAGACTTCTGTATGGCGGCGGTCATCTTCACAACAATCTTATGTTTGCCTACATTCCTTCGGCATGTGATCAGAACCTGTGTTTAAACCGAGCACCGAAGTGTCTCGGTGTGTTTTCACACAGCTCACATGCAGTTATGAATGGGGTATGCCTTTTTCATTCTATATTGTTCTGTTTGCTCCCCCCTACCACACTGTATGGTGGTAGTCTGGCTAAAGTACCTTGTTTTTGAAGGGTTTACTGACACTGATTTTCACCCTTTCATTTGCGATCATATCAGATGAAACGATGGGAAGCTGTTCAACTAGATTAATTGCACTCATTGAATCGGAATTTTAGTACTGTGTGCTATTAATATTTAGGTAAGCTTGATGTAAATTTGTGATAACAAATTGGATTATCAGTTTTATGTCTATGAGTTCGAGCTTTGGTTATCACCACGCTTCCTGTTTGGAGTTGGTATCTAGGCCGTATGTATGATAATACACGCCTATCAGTTCGAAAACCGAAAGTCTGTACTTAATGCACTTAGCACTTAGGTAATACAATGCTATACGTGATGTTGCAAACTGATACGCAGATTAACTACGCTTTCTAACCTGCAGCTACAGATTAGAAATGAAACACAAAAAACAAGGGCAATTTTATCGTTCAACAGTTGACTATACCCAACGACCTGTTTTACGTTCTCAACTAAGCGTTGCATTTCTCATTTGAAACGCTTCTTATTTCTTTACTCCGACTTCAGTCTAGGCGTAATACCTCACTGTAACGTCGTTGCATTACCGACTCCTAAAAGATGTCTTCAAGAATAATTCATTCTAAGGCAGCTTGGTAAACGGGGGACGTTCCCCAACTATTGATGTCTGGATGTTGAGCCTATTGATCTCCTACTACTACTTGTCCCTTAAACCTTCTACATTAGCCTCATCTGTTGATCCTATGTGATAGGAATTGGTACCTTCAGTATCCGAACTCTTCGACAATTAATTCGGCCGGTTGCATCATCATCAGAGCAGTATGTCGATGGTTCTCACTGATGCTTAACTGCCACTTAGCCGCGAAGAAAAAGACAAACCCTGAACAACAAGAGAGAAGAAAAAAGAAAGGCCTCTAATTTCCATCAGTAGCTACGTCTATATTTATTTCTTCAACATCGTATACCTTGTCTACACCTTACGGACAAACAACCGAGCTGTAAGTGAAAGTAAGGCGTCATCAGCAAGACAGCTTCCTTACGGCTTTCACTGCCCCGCGTCATTAAGTGCACTCACTTCACAGACAACTCGGCCAAACAACGACAACACTGAGCTCGATTAGCCGTCATCTCACCTAATGTCTCAAGCCACCGACTCTGTGAGTCGCGAGGGCCCCAGCCCGGGAGACGAACCCGACCTACAGTGGCCAACCTCTTCGTGAACGATTTCATTTGTCTACGCCAGGTCATCATCTGTCCACCTCGCACCTTGCGCCAGTCAGCCGCAGCGTCGGCAGAGTGCTCGGTGTGGCAGACGATTAGTACATGACCCAGCCACCGAAGTCTACGCAAATGTAAGGAGTGAACAGAAGAACTCGTTTGATAATTATTACCAAATATGCCTGGCGTTCTTTTCAAACTCCGTAGTAAACTATGTAGATAGGTATTGTGAACCTTTAGGTTGGTCTTCTTCCGTAGTCATAGTAGAAGTAGAGTGCAGCAGGACGTTGAACGGACAGAAAGCTGTTCGTGTGCGCACTTGAAATTCGCGAATATCACTGAACCCGGTTCACAAAACAATGAAGTGGAGTTACCAATACATACCAGCTATCTGAGAGGTTTCGTGCGTCATTCCGAATTCCGAGGTCCCATGTGCTTCCTTTGAAGTAGGTGGAATCTTTGTTGGCGAGGTGGCATGCTCCTCATGGTGTCGCCATTGACTAACTCATTTTCCAGGAAAAAGAAAACCCGGTTTTCAATAACAGCTCTTACACGCATTGACAGTGCCATAGCTTTCCTGTATTTGCTTGTTCATTGAACGGTTTTGTGTTTGTCAGTTATATTCCATATAAAGGCTGCTATTTTCGGGGACTTAGGCTCACTCCCACTGACATACTCAACTCTCCTACTTACCGTAGAGGAATTCATGCATGAATTGTCATCTGGCGTAATGCATGAAATGTGAAGTGGTTGAAATCAGGACGTCAGTACCCATTATTTTTAGTTTTCGTGGAAAAACATTTCTGGTTCCATAAATATTGTATAGCGCGAACGAAGCTGCCTAAGCGCACAAGGATTGTATCCGAACTGATCGTCCTGTCCGCGTTATACACAAAGACCTGAAGTCGGCCGGCGGCCAACTGATCAAGGGAGACAATTGTGTATGATTTACTCTCATGATGCATAATATACCCCTGAATACAGCCTCTGCCTCCTCTGATTGTATATTAGACTGTCTGATGGCACATCGAAGGTAAATATTACTTTGACCATATGTAAGCAAAGCAGTTCTGATGCATCCAGAGTGACTAATGATGAGGTTGTATAAACTTTTCTCATAAGTATCAGAGTAACTCCGATAGTTCGTTACTATTACTGTGATTGCCGACATCCTTCTCTTCATTTGCTCTGATTGGTGGTTTGATAGGATCATGGGCTGATCACTTTGCTCGTTCGAGCTTTGTTCGGAGTGTACTTATCTCATTGTTATTTGTTTTTAGCATGTAGATTGCAAACGCTTCATTGCCCAAGTAGGTGACATCATCAGTGCCTGTGGGTTTGGATGTTGCTTTTGTTATAGTCTGTGGAATGTTCGCCACTTGTCTTGGGGTTTGGCCGGAACCTTTGAAAACGCCCGAATTTGTGTCCGACGTCTTAATTTTAGACAGTGATATCACTGCACTCTGTATGCATATTTTCCTTCATGAACCGGTAGAATACAATGGGATTATGCCCCTCTTGGGTACTTTGGACAACATTGTAATGTAAATGTGGTCTATGATCGAAGTTTACTTCCTACTTTTATTTGCCTTTTATGTGACTTGTACTGGGCGTTTTGCTCTCAACTAAGTTGCGCCTATGAAGTTTGTTCACAATTTAGTATTTTCCATTTCCAGGACGTTAAATCAGTTCACAGAACATCTGTTACCGGGGCGCTACATTGCCTTGGTGGCATACAAGTTCTGTACCCTTTGTTTGAGCGATTAGATTGGCCGATTTCAACCACGCACACCGAAGGTTCACAAGGTGTATGCTCGTCTGCCACTTTGGTGCCCATGGTATCTACCACGGACTCTGCAAGTCATGATGAAGAATCCATTGCGTAAGTTGTAGAATTTGTACCCTCCGGTTAAGTAATTTTGACCATGATCGATTCGTAGTCTATTTTATGTTTACCAGGATCCACTACTCATTGCAAAATTCCGTTTTACTAGCAGTGGGCTTTTGAATCACTCGAGGAACTTGGTAGTCTAAAATGTGCATCTAACGTAATGCATCTGTGCGAAGTCCATTGGCAAGCAGTTCCTGTTCAATATAACGTACATATGTAGCAGTATGTTTGTTCTCAGATTGGTGTGTGGCGCATAAACTACGACGATTTTCAAAATAAGATTGAGAGTGAATAACGTGGATATCTTCCGGGATGTTCTTGATTTGATTTTTACGTATATTACTTTGTTACTCACTTTCTTGTTTTGGATCGGAGTTGATTACAGCTTATTTCACCTTTAGCCCAACAAACGAACAATCAGATCACTAGGTTGCAACTTACGATTTAGTTTGAGCGTCGTTACATTACTTGTCAGGTCACGTCCGGTTTGGGCATTGTCAAGGTCTAGTTGAAGTTATTTTAGATATTCGATTTTGAGTTTGTTAGTCATTACGACTTTCGTAGCTTTTCATCTAGTACGCACATGAGCTTCAATCGTCTTTCTCTGGCTGGTATGTCGTATGTAATATGTTGTATATAATTCTCGCCCTCATATTCGGTGTATGAGATGTACCATTCCTCATTTCTTACGTGTAACCACCGTAAACGGAAAATGCCAAGGGTTTGACTGTCTCCGATCATATTTATTTCTGAAACACGAAATAACCCGGTGACATCGACCTCGAATGCCACTGTGATCTTGGGCTTGATGTTGAAATGATACAGGCTACCTCAGAACATTCGGTTTACAAATCTCATTGCCCACTTTATATGTTTTGAAGATGTAGTACCAAGAGCCGTACAAACAGATGAAACCGAATGGACTGTTCGTACTTACATTAGCTAGTTTGCGAGCATAGTCCAGACGTGTCGTCAATAAAACAGATGATACTACGTACTCATATGCCTTGGTGGCTTCATGTGCCACATGTAATATTGTGTATGCATTATATTATGTTTATCGAATGATCGGTTAGTCAACCGAGTTATTTGTTAAAACTGGTGTCGAATAAAAGGAGCATAAGTAAGGTGAGATATTCATTTTTCACCTTTTCAAATTCCACATGAATAAACATTACAGTATTGTCTGTTCTTATGTTGCACTTATTTGGGTGAACCGTTAGAGACAGTTTGGTTGAGACACTGCCACCAATCGTCTAATCCATAACTCTGTTTTTCTGATTGGGGTGTTGCGTAGCGTTATCTTGCTGGACTTGTTGTTCACTCTTGTTCGGTCTTCGCCACCCATGGGTCGTCAGTTGGTGCAGACTAGGGGACTTCTGCTATTGGCATCAGCGTTACGCTCCGCGTCTGTCAAGAATTTGAGTCTACTCCTACTCAATCGACTTATCGAGGTTGCTCGTGAATTGGTGTCTGCGGCTGATTTGGCCAAATCAGGCACTTTCAACCCCGGTGTGCACATGCATTCGTCATTCGTATTCACGTTGCTGCGTCATTTACACGGTTATATATTCTGCAATCCGGACCTGTGGATTCGGGCCCCGATTGAGGTTAGTCATTGTCGGTAGTTGAAACATCGGTCCGCGTGTGATATGATCAGGACATGTGCAGTTTTGATTTTGAAATTCATCCGTTCCTTCAAAACAGTTATTGCTCATTGTGTAGTAATGCAGGTGCATTCACTACACACGTCTGTCAGTCTGTTTCCTTCAAGTCAATTCTAACTGCTTGTTTGATTGACACCATCTGTTTAACGGCACTCAAACACTGTACACAAGTTCGTTTTTCTTAAATAATACAGTATATCAGACGGCGTGTTCATTTTAATTCATGCAGTAGGGCAGCATCCCGATTATGCTGTTTGCAACCGATTGTATTAATCAAATTTCGTACATTCGGATTGCTTTTTTCAACTGGCGACGCGTTAGAAGTAGTCGAGAAGCTTGCTTGGCTAAGTGACTATATAAGTTATATTATTGGCCTGTCTAATATGAGTAGCAGTCGAATAGTTAAGTCCCAGGTAGCTTTTGTTTACCTCCGTTTTCTGTGTTATCAGCGTGATATTTGTCCTTCATTTTTAGACAGACTGCGTAGCACCTCAATGGACATAGTTCATTCGTACGACTGGGCTACTTAGCCTGTTCGTTCGGGCTATGTTCAAAGACCATCCTGGTTCAATAACCGGCATGTTAGTACTACAGTATGAGATTGAAACGTCGAACCAGAAATTGTATGGTTCATCGGCGTTTTGTTTTTATCGGCAGATTTATCATATTGACCGGCTTGTTAATCTTACTACATGTTGTTCATAGGTGTCAGTTCACTGCTTGCCACTCTTTGGCCCTTTCGTTCGTTTCGGATTAGGCTGAAAACGGTGGTCAAGTGGTCAGCGTGTGTTCAAAGAATGACTGTTCTCAAATGCGAGCTTGATCCCAGTAGACACTACTGATCTCCTGGATGAGACACTAAAAATGTTACTCACTCGCATTTGAAGACCCAGTCGAAATTGGCCTGCACTTGATGTCGGTGGTGCTCCTGTCGAAAGAACTCTCATTTAATCATTCTTTTTTCTTCCTACTTATCCCACCTACCTTGGAGCCTATGCACACTAAATTGCGGTAGGACGGAACGTTTAGTTACTTACCCTGCTGGTACAATTATGTCGTGTGTTAAAGTTAACTACCACCTATTTCAATTCTGACCATGCGAAATCCACCGTATCATTCTTTCATCAACTGGCTGCCTTATCTGCTTGAGCTCATCCAAGAGACTTGTGTATTTGTAGCCTATGCGATTCTTTTGCTGTCTTAATGTTATCGAGCATCCCAATCTGATTGAACAAAACCTGCTTGCATTTCATTATCGTCTCTATTCACTACCGTAGATCCCTTTTGCGAATTCATTGAATGCTCGAATACAACCCACAAAACCCAAGCCACTGTTTTATGTTTGCACTTGTAGAACACATTTTAAATTTTGTAATGAGCTGTATCGACAATACGATGAAGTGGTTGATGGACCTCTGTTGGGGTAGCTGTTTAGGAAGTCAACGGTGAATTTCCAGTGGTTTTCTTAGGTTCTTGTAATTGA
>LOND01028691.1:1799-13441 GCA_014220965.1 Paragonimus kellicotti | reverse complement strand
TGATATATATATATATATATATATATATATATATATATATATACCATTTATTCCTGAACCTCTTCATGAGAGCCCTTTATTTTAATGTTATTCGATGCTCCGTCCCATGCCAACATCCCGGATCTTTTCAGGACACAGTAGTTAAAGTTGGCCAAACAAGCATTCAAACGGATATCCATCCTGTTAGAAACTAGGTATTCATACACTCGATCGCTGACTTTGTGAGTATGGTTTTGATGCGAATTTACCAACTTTATGTTTATTGAATTGTGTTCATCTGATGATCGATTGGTCGTAACTACTTGTTCAATTTGGCAATGTGTCAGCTTTTCGCCTGTGGGGTACACACAAGTCTAACTAACCTTCACTCACAGGCTACACCTAAGGGGCTCCTAGTCTAGTGAACAACAGATTAACTTGCAGCGCGATGGCTGCCGATTAAATTCTCTAGCTCCGACGCTTTCTAGTTCTCTCAACCTGATGCTTCGCAACAGGGAATGTGCCGGCATTGGAGTGTTGTTGGAAAGTGAATATCTGATAAAAAAAATCTCACTGGGATTGCCATATCAGTTGTAAACTGACCCCATACTGTCCTTTTAATCTGTAATTCACGTTATCTATCAAACTTATTTTTTATTTGCTTCCCTGAACGACCACTGGATTATGCTTATTCGGTGAGAGAGACGTAGACACGTGTTTTCAACTGTCATTCCAGTTAGTATGCACCAGCGTTTCCCAGTGTGACAATCTCACATTCTAGTGAACAATTTTGTGTAAAGATCGGCCACACTTTAAAACACTGAGTTCTTTTGATCCAGATCACCAATAACGAAAGACATACGTCGCGAGATGTTAACATTTCGTTTACTCTCTTCAGTCACGAACGTAAAACATTAGAATATATAGGACATGCGGATAGCAACAACAATAGAAACAATCAACGATTGGACTTTATATTCTAGAAGGATGGCTATCAGTTCGAAAGCTGACGAGCTGTTTGAGTCAGCAGAGCCAGACGACGAGTATTGTTTTACACTGGTTCGAAAGCGCGAACAACTTCAGATTCCCGTTGCGCAATGGTATTTCAAACCGGTTGTGTTGATCAACTCGTTTCCATTATATACATTGAAGTAGGTGAGATGGGGTCTCCGTTTACTCGTTCTTTTGCGTCAACGCGCGTGCCAACCACTTCGGCATATGCTTCAGCTATTCTTTGTCGTAGGCACCGATCTGTTCTGCCGATATAGACGTCACCGCAACTGCAAGTGAACTGATAGATTACATGTGAGACAAAACATTTCGGTAGATCACGATTGTGAACTAGCCGAGCAACACTGCTAATTGTAAGCAGCAACCGCGGAGTGTGTACCAGTCAGAGTACTGTGATTCCTTGTTTTTATCGGTTGTGATATGATCGCCTTTGAAGGTAGGTCCAGAATGACCTGTTTCTGAGGAACCGTGCACACGGCAGTCTTGATCAGTACTTTCTGGCTGTAAATGTCGACAGATTCCTTTGTATATCCGTTTGCGAGCAACCCCTCTAACTTTTCCTCTCCTTGTAAGCAGTCATCAGGAAAGATTTATCGGGCTCTGTGAAGTAGGGTTCACATCGGACCTCGTTTGTAAGCAGTCGGCGCTAATAAGGAAAACGGTAACTACTTACGGTGTGCTGAGTGTGGTAATAAGTCATCCTGTCGTCTGGTGAGTAAAATGTCTAGAAAAGGTAAACTGTCGTTTGTTTCTCCTTGGCGAGAAACGGGAAAATTGGGATGAACAGAATTCAGAGCATTTACGATGTTAATATTAGTAGTAAAGATTAAAACACTATCTGCAGATCGTTTATAGAGGCTGGCGCCAGTTATGACATCAGCTAGGTGCAATTCAGTCATTCCTGAAAATGTATCCGCTTGCATTGGGCTCAGTGGATTACGCATCGCCACACCATCAAATTATTTATAAGATAATCCCCGAAAATCAAAACAGGTATTATCCCTTCGCAAAGGTGTAAGTTCTCTGAAGTGATCGTCGGGGATGCACAAGATAAATTACGAGGGGACGTAAAATCATACCAAAATTCAACTATATCACGAAGAGGAACATTTGCAACTGAAGAGTCAACATTGATAGAATCTATCTTATGCTAGTTGGAAATAATCTTTCGCATAACGGGGTACAAACCGTTGACGGGTATTTTGGAGAATGTGTACAAGTCATCTAATAAACTTGTGCGTTTTCGGATCATCTCAACTATGTTATGTGAATTCCGATCGACTTCATTAGCTTGCTCCTCATTTCTGAGATGTACCCAGGGAGAAGTATTTTTTGAAGTTTGTGTGAAATCTGTTACTTCCTCCCAGTTTATCTGCTTACTGTATATGTATGAAGTTGATTCTGCTATCCGTTGTTGTTTTACGTCAATTGGATGATCATGGGATGTGAGGTTTATTCTAAGTAATTTTCAGCCTGGTGTTCCTAACGTCATGTGATTGCAGTGAACTCTGAACACACACGGACTATAGTAAACAATGCGTTCATTTATAACTTCTGATTTTAATGTTCACTGCAGTTTGAGTGTGGGTGTGAGTTCATCTTGCTTTACACGGTAAGAGAGCGAAACGTTAAACATTTCTTTGTTTCACTGGCCCATAGAATCGTACACACTGATGGGATGATTTTGTCGCTATTCGATCACTCCTCATCCAAATGTTCTCCAAAATGTTTTGGTGATTTTTTATAGACGGGTCATCCAGAGGCTCCACACTCCTTTCGTTCTTTAACACACTCTACGGCTTCTCATCATCTGCTTATATCTTTTCGGTCGCCATGTTTTTTCCTTACTCAGGGCTTGGAACTAATGGAGAAGACGAATATACAACAGTATGAGAAGAAGGATCGCGCGAAATTTTTTTGTTACAAGGCAGTGTTCTTCTCACATTTCAACAAGTACGTCATCCGCGTGCATTACGGCAAAGTTGGAAATTCGCTATTAGTTTGAACGGTTTCTTCCATACGAGCAGTTCTGATTGGATGCTTATTGATGACTACGTATTACAGATATCTCGAGTAACGTTCACGATACTATTGGTTTCAAATCTTGGCTTTTTTTAGAAGAGTTTTATGCTCGCTTTCATTATTTGGCGTTTGCAGCTACGTGGTTTATTTGTTCACACGTCCCCTTGTCATATATTTATGTAAAGATTGTGTGGTTATGAACGACTACAAAGCAGCGTGAATAGTCTCCGCAGTAGCTTGCAATCGTAATAATCGACAACCTTATATGACATTTTTAAGTGGCTGCGTTTACGTACTTTGTAACCATTAACTTGATTGGTGACATACTTTCTAGGGTTATCTGATCTTGTTGCTCTGCTTGATCAATCATACGAATCTTGTGCGTTTTCTTGCTACACCTAAAATCCTCGTGCGTCAACCGTCGTACCCAGTTGCAACGCTCGCACTGTCTTCTTTGTCAGAACTCTCCCGATCATGGTTTTATGCTTGCCTGATGAAACTTCACTGGCCAGCCTGTTCATCAGCTGTTTTTTCACTCACTGTTTGACCATTCACACCGACAGCATGATCTCCGCATGCACCCTCGCAGTATGTAGTTTCGAAGTATTTCCTTTTTTCCCTAGGGGTGACGAAGCGACGAAAAATTTTGGATACGCTACGCAAATGCAAGACAACATACACAAAGTTTGGTCAATATATGGGGACTTTTTGGAAAACGTCTACTCTAGTTATCCGGCTGCGTAAGTTTTCCTTGTGCAGAATGTCCCAACCATCCCTTATTTTAACCGTTTTCGTATGTCTTTTGAGGACCTGCGTGTTTGTACTAAAACACGTGAGACCTCTATTTGAATGGCCTTCTTGATGGACTATTTTATTCTCAGGTTCAGTCTCAGTTGTTAAATAAGTTAGTTATTCTGTTTCTCTCCATGTTTTGGTCCTGTTCACACTCTTTTGCTTCACACTCTCCCTATTTTGCTATTTAACTAGAAAACGAGAAATCGCCGTGTCCACAACTGGGATATTCGCAATGCAAGCATTAATGGAAGCTGCCAGTGTGGCCGGTGGATTTGAACGCCGAAGTCGTCCTGATATTGCTAAGTGTTTGTGGTTACTCACACTGGATGATGCGAAGGGACAGCAACGTTTGGCTCGCACCTTTGAAGAACGTTCTAGCCGAGTCCGTCCGGACGCGTTTTTGCCGTGGATACCCAATTTGGTGGCTAGTCTGCTTCGTCCGGAAGGTCGATTCATCGTTCCCGCCTTGCGCGGGGTTGTTGCGTCTCACCCAACTATTCTGTACAACTCTCTGCGTGGGTTACACCACCAATTGTCGACGGAACTGCAATACGATGACAAATTGGGTCAGCTTTCTCATGCAGACACGTCCAACTCAAGTTCTTTTGTCAGGGCTTTACAATCTCGTATTACCTCGGCTATTGGATTACATGCTGAGGATGCCAATAAGAAACAATCCAAGGGACAACATTTGACCGGGACTGTTTCTGCTGGTGACAGTACTGGGACTCCTAGACGTAGTGGGTTGACCTCTTCAGGTGCCGGGAGCGTTGCCAAAATTGTAAGTTCGATTACGTGCGTTCCATTGGGTTCTGTACCAACAGCGTCATCAAACGTTTCACCTCAGTGCAACTTGATGACCTCAAAGAAGAAGAAACGCGTAATTGTTGTCATGCGCGGTGTGGAGGGTGAACGGTTAAGCGGATCTCCGTCTTCGCCGAGTCTGCATAGAAATGTGTTGGATGGAACTGATGTTTCTGATTTCGCTCCGCGTTCAGAAGTATTGCCAAAGAGGGTCGTTGTTCGTGGTCTAGATTCTACAGACGAGGGTTGTGAAGAGATAACCGAGGATGCAGACGAGTTCGAGGTAGACGAAGAAGCAGAAGAACCCGAGATTGACCGGGAAGACACTGATCCCGCGGTTTCCAAGTTGACCGCAGTGGATGCAGCTGCTGTGGGTTCAAACGATACAACCGCCGAATGTGATTTAAACTCTCCTTTGTCGGATTCTGAGGATTGCTTCAAATCTCGAATCAAATCAGCTGGCACCGGTTGTTTGTCTGCTACAGTCCCGGAAAGTCTACACCGAATCAATCTCCTCATAAGCCAGGCAGGTTTTTTCGTGGTCGAATTGCGGCCTGTAGTATTTATTTTGATCACTGCGCATTTCGTTTTTGTTTAATTTTATAGGTTGCAACATGGAACTCTCAGTGTAATTATGTCAAACTTGTTCTTATTGTTTGGCTACATCATCTCGAGGAACATCGGTGTACTCACTGATGTAGTGACTGTTCCGTTGTTCATACTTAGTGCAATCGATCTATCGCTCTTATCGACCTATGTGGTCAATTAAAACATATCTTTAATTCTTCCATAGCGTTTGGACGCACATATATATGGTGTTTTGTTTCACTTTAGCTGCGACGTCAACATCCTGCTCGCCTGTACGCCATGGATCTGTTCACCAATGAAATTGGTGGTCGTCTTCAGCCAACTTGGGCCGAGCAATTATTAGCCCAATTGTGCTCCCTTCTGGACTATCTACACCAACTCGCTTGGGCTGCTGTTTCTCCGGGTCGCTCATGGCGCATCAGAAACCTACAGCGTCTGTGTGTTCTACTTGGTTGGCTTCGGAGATGCGTTGCATCGGAACTGCGTGTGGCCTGTCAGTTCCTAATATGTTGGTTTGTAACGAGAGTGGTCAAGATGAAGGTGTGGAGAAGGCGCAATGTGTGCGAAGTGTGACAGAGTTATCATCTTTGGTGGGTTCGCCTTCAAGTCGTGTTCTGAAAAACCGAGATCGGTCCAGTTCATCCTCGGACTCGGAAGCAGATCAGCGCGAAGCTGTCAAAAAAACTAGCAAAGGCAGAAAACACCCGCTAAAAAACACTTCTGGCAGACGACCGGTTGATGCTTCGGAAAAAACGGCACTGTCTTCCGGGACTTCTCCTCGTCGTATGCCTATTCAAAAGTCGTCAGCTACCCAAGCGTCCATGCCACCAGCTTATGAGGAAGTTGAGCGCCTATTCACTACGAAGCTGACGGCTGATGCAATAGATGATCCATGGTTTCCTCGTACACGTGATCGCTTGTCCAAAGAGATGTCCAACCTTGAGGATCAGCCTGTTCTGGTTAGTATCATCTCATCTCGTATTTCCGTTCTGTAAACTAGTTTTGGTATACTGTACCTGTACATTCCTAAGTTGATTCCCGAAGCGTTGTCTTTGTTTTCACACACTTCTCTCCCGATCCGTGTTCTTCAGTTTGTAATGGAACGTCTCACCCACTGCTGGATTCCCTTGGTGGAAGCCTACGTTGCCCGATTGCCCAGTCGAATGCATTTAACTGATTATGGTGCCAGACGTCTGATGGAACTACCCAGTCTTGTGATTGGTGACCCCCAATCCCCAACCTTCTCAGTCGGTTCTTCAACTGCTCCGCATCTAATACTACCCAGCCCATCTTGTTTTGAACTTCCCGGTGAATCAGGTTTGTTGCAATCTGTAGGCGGTTTACTTCAATCCTCTATGGCCTCGGGCGCCCATGCTTCTTACGGCCATACACCAACTTCGGCAGCTAGCTCAGTAGTAATTAACGGCACAAGTCCAAACTCAGCCTTGCAGTTGGTTGTCGCCGAATTTCTTCCGCACGTGGCTCGTGTACGCTGCTCGCCTGGGCGATTATCTCCGCCTGCTCGTCGTCTAGGTATTCGTGCAAGCAATGGGCGTGTGTTCTATTACGATCTCGCTTGTCTTGGTAATCCGATTACTTTGGGTACAGCTGCGGTTCGGCTGGCTTCAGTTGCAGGTGCACGTACATGTGATCTTATTGCGGCCCGGGGTCGTGCATCCACGATGGGATCTGTCACATCTGATGGTTTCTGTGTATCCGCATACAACAGCTGGCGTCAGGGTGGTCCTTTACAGCTCTTTCAGATGGTCAATGATATGCTGTCTGGGCAACCAGAGTCAGCCAAACGTCGGTTATCCTTATTTGTTCCAAGGTAGTCTGATACTTTTAGCTTTTCACGCTATGTTCTATACATTAGTCACGTGAATTTCTATTCTTGCCTGTAACTTGGATTTTAACATTTGTGTTCTTATGTTACAACATTCCATTCGGTTTATCTGTCAGATATCTCCATGATAATTTTTTATAACCTGTTGTACAACCATTAGCTTAGACCCTATTTAGCATGCGTTTTTTCCTTCCGAAAATTTCTATCTGGCTTTATATTTCTGCGAATTCCTTTGTTTGTTTAGACTCATTGCATTTAAGCCCTCGTTTGACTTTCTGTCTCCTCATTCTAGGTTTATGGAAGTGGGTCCGTGTGGCCTGTGCATAACCGAGGTAGGTGCATCAGCTCCAGCAGCCAGTGTGGGTAGCGTGAGTGCACATCCGCTACCGTCGGCTAACCCAGTCAGTGCTAGAGGACTGACTACGCTTGCTCGGCCTCCGCCGTTGGTGTCTAATTATAATCAGAGCTCGAATGAGACGGGTCCTTCGTGTACCAGCACTGGTCGACCTCCTTCGTGGTCATTAGCATTTGCACCTTCGGACGATTTGCGATCCAGTTCCGAACAAGTGCGTATTTTCAGTATCAGTTTAAGTTTGCATCGTCTATTTCATACGCCGTGAAAACTGATTTTTTGAGAACTTCTCTCACTCTATTGTCCGCTTTGACTATTTTACGTGTTTCTGTATTTCAAGTCAGTGTCCAGTCTCGCGCCACTTATGAAACTGACATTGAATTTCGTTTTCTAGTTAAGTTCTCGCAGAGCTCTTCGTTGCTGTCTCATTTTATCAGTCTTCTGCTAGTGAATCTAACAATCGGAGTTTACTGCACTGTGCATCTGCGAATATCGTTAGAAACAGAACGCAGCAAAAATTCACATCCGCCAATTTATGCATTGTCAGCACACTGTGCCTTAAATACATTCCAACTCCGATAATGGCACCAGCCCTCTGTCCCGGCTAAACGGCGCTACCACCGCACTAACCATTAACCTTAGCAGAACTCACGCGCACCCTCTTTTGGGCTTTACTTTCAGGTTGCACAGCTACACACCAAACTGTAAACCACAAAATGCAGGCATGTATTTGTACAAGACGTTGATGCTACACATCGTATGCATATAGTATTATCCGCCAATGAAATAAAAAATGAGCCAAAATTTGTTCGATTACGTAGTTTTCTTCTCCGTGTATGGTGTTCGTGGGGTCTGAGTTGCATGCTTCGATGCATTTGTTTGTAACTGTGTTACAAGTGCAGTACACTGTAGCACCTTTTTTGCTGTGTTGATAAGGATATTTGTAAGTTGTGCGCATTCAAACCACGGCCAATCGACGTCGCCAATGACCGACCTTGTTATAACAGTTTGCATGCTTTCTCAAATATATGGAAGATGTTCTTTTCGTTGTGAAGCAGGTTGCATATTCGTTTTCTGCTAACATCTATCTGTCTGCGAGCTAAGGTTGACTCCTTCCATCATCAGTCTCATTTACCAACGTTACTTCAACAGAAACTACCAGTCCCCTACGTACTTTGTGGTCAAGATTGCAGGCAGTTTACTGGGTGATCACCTGTGAGCCACCGCGTCATTCGTTAATTCAATAGACTTATTGTTTCCTACAAATTAGTCACGCGTGCGGTAAGAACGGACTGGCTAGATGGTCGCTCATATTCCAATATTACATGTTGGTGATTACATACTACTGTACTATGTGGTCAAGTAGCAATGCATTTATGCCGGACGTGCAACGAACAATTCTGCACTCCATTTGTGGGTGGCCCATTTTTCGTAGAGTGCCTGGCGTTGGACTTTCCTGTTTGATTGTTCTGTTAGAGAGTATCTTTTTTGATCGGTATACCATAAGAGTGGCGCCTAAGCAGGAGGGTTCTGTTACTAAGATCTGGTTTATCGGCTTTCATGGATCTCCATATCGTTAGATAAGCCCTATTATCCAGGTTTCAGTGCAGTAAAACACTTACGGCAGTCATAGTACAGGTACGATTCATCGTTTAGTTAACTGGTTAACCTCTTAGCTATAGTATACTCTGTGTATGAGAGATACCTATGGCACCAAGTTGTAAACCTACCACAGTTAATGGTTTTGGAGAAATCACATAGGCTAGAGCGGATACCCATGTTGATGTATACTGCGAATATGGTTGCGTTGTAACAGTAGTTGGCTAATCCGGCAGAGTTGATCTGACTTGATCGACTATTCGCCGCCTCAACTGATGACGCTTTCAGTATGTTTTTCCTTCATTGCTCCGTTCCCTGTCTTTGGATAGGAATGCCAAGCCCAGTTGAATTCGAATTCGCTAAGATCCGTTCGGGCTAACCTTTTGGGTTCAACATTATAAAAGTGATTGTTCGAAAGTGCTCATTGTTCATTATCTCAAGGCTTCCATGTTTGATGACCAAACCAGTCCACTTGGAACAGCTATTGCACAACTGTTAATCGTGCAGTCCATATTCTCCTTATTGACCGACTTCATAACTCTGGTATTTATTTTCATTTAAAATAGGTGTTTGGTTTCTGTAAATTCAGTTGCGACAGGCTTATGTGAGTTTCTCTTTACTTATGGTCTGATCTGTCAGGGTCCGGTCAAGCCTCCTCTTCCTGTTCCTCCACCTGGACCGCTGCCGACTTTGCTGACCTCCGGTTCGGGCCTCCTATCCAACATGAGCGTGGGTGGTAGTTCCGCAGTCGCAGCCGAAGCAAGCGGTCGTCCCTCTGGTCTGGAAGGCGGATGCCATCCCACTGCGGTCAGCTTATTCGGAGTACTGGAGCAAGCGTGTGTCAGCTGGATCAATCAGCCTGTCGAATCCAACGCCCCTGCACAGTTAGAATCCGATGGATCATCGTCTACAGGACTGCAATATGCTGCTGGAGCTCGGGAAATGGTTTTTATGTATTACGAAAAAATTTCGCACATGAAAAAATACTCCATGAAATCCAAAAGCACTGCATCGTTTTTGGGCAAGCTGTTTCGTTATCTTTCCGAAAAAATACCGCCTTATCCTTACGTGAAAAGTCCACTCATCTCAGCGTAAGTTGCTTCTAAGAGTTTTGATGCTTTTGTCAACACAAATTACACTTACTGGATGCAGTTCGCATGTATTTTCTCGTTTCTCAAGTTTCATGTAATCATTTTTTTTGGTTGTACTCTATCTGTGAATCTTTATATCACATGGTACTTGAATAAGTGGAAAACAGTTGATAACATTTGATGAATTATTGTTTTCTTATCAACCTTAGTCTACGGTCGCTAACATATAGGAACATCTACCCTAACGAACAGACTGTTGTTGTCAGCCCGGAAGTTCCGCGAGCCAGTCTGCTTCAGCGCTGGGCTGCAAATCGAATGTGGGATGCCGAAAGCTATTGGTTGTTCCGGCACACAGTTGCCTCACATCTCGGTCTTATCGGTCTAATGGAACAGTTGTTCCATCTGACACCGCTGCACCCAGGCTGTTTGGTGCTGGATCCGCGATCAGGTCGTGCCGAAGCGCGTCACCTTCGCTTCGCTTTGCCCCCTAATCAGTTGCCGGTGACTGATCCGGTTTCTCCAACACCATCGCAACATCAGCAACCGTCACATCAATCTCATTCCTCTGGCACGGATAAATGCACTTCTGGTTCCTCCCAGTTGACCTTCTGTTTCGCTCAAGCAATGACGCTTCGGGTGCACAATTCATCTGGTGGGTTTTTGTCTTGTCCATCGTTCCACTAGCGAATAACAGACTTACTTGTCGCCCAAATTGGCTGTTTAACTTTAAATTTGTTCCACTTTTAATCCTGGCTCAATTGACTGGACTTTATCAGTTTGAAACAGTAAATCGGTAGTACGCCGAGAGCTGCAGTCATTCCTCCTTCTTCTGGCTTTGGGAATTTCTTTTTCATTATCTACTATCGGGTTATTTTTAAGACTTCTTCTGTTTTGGTTGGAACGCAACAGCTGTCACAGATAGTGAAGTATGGTTGATTGATGGATTTCACTCCCACGCTCTTTGCGGCTCCGAAATTTTACTGATTGATTAGAAGTCAAATGGGCCTCCTAGAAATAGTTTGGAAACTTCACAGTTCCGGCACGCTCGTCTGGTGTTGACTGTCTTTCACTGTTCCTAAGCTTCTTACTTAATATTCGTTGCCTGTCTAAAGACGCACATGGTCGTCCTTTCGTTCATCGACAGTCCTGACGTTCACCAACATAATAGAAGTTATAATTACGTAATCTGTTCGGTCCGGACGTAAACACCAGGCCATGGAAGATTCAGTGTTTTGACGAAGCGTTTTTGAATACATAATGGGGGGAGTAAGCGGATGGCTATGGCTTCTGCGACTGCCAACAGGCGCTCTTTGACCCGTTTTGATTGTAAACTAGGAGCGCGATAGATAGGACGGAATGATTCATTGACATCGATTGAGTGGTTGGACTCCATTAGGTGCGCAGCGATGGAAGACGAACAAGATTTGGCCAGGCCCCGAGTTAGCCACACCGGATGATGCTCCCGTATGCGTTCAGATAATCGCCGTGTCGTGCGGCCTACATAGCTCGTTCCACAGGAACAAACGAATCACCGGAAACAAGCTTGTTCGCTACA
>LOND01028690.1:29478-45121 GCA_014220965.1 Paragonimus kellicotti | reverse complement strand
CTTCAGTACCAATTCAGAGATAACCACGTTGTTGTCGTCGAACCAGTCCGGACGTTTCTGGCATTTGAGACCGATCGTCTCGGTGGCTGCCGTCGTGATCCGTTCCTTGATAAATTGCCACATACCCTCAGGGGTAGTGGATAAAGGCGCGTCGTGCAGACGAGCGGCAACTGCACGCTGGAAAACAGTCTTTACCTCACAGTTCTCCAATCGTTTGACATCCAGCTTCTGCCGTTGTCCGGAAGACCTACAATAAACAGACTTGCGTACATGGATAAATAATTTAGTCCTGACCAATCTATGATCTGTGCTACATTCAGCACCGCGCATCACTCGCGTGATACGCACTTCACTAATGTCGCGCTGCCGCACAATCACGTAGTCAAGCAAATGGTGATGACCACTTCGTGGATGGGTCCACGTCGTGATGTCGCTCGCATCCAGCTGGAATCGGGTGTTCGTGATAGCCAGCTCGTGACCAGATCGGGGACGCGATTATTCCAACACTCGGAAGGAATATCTCGACACGGTCGTAGAATACAGTCAAAGCCCACAGTGGATAGATGGCGGACAACACGAGCGACCGGACGAGCCATCGCTCAACAAGATCGGACCAACGGACGAGGAGTGGCAGGCGGAACCCCCTCAAGTAGTCAATAGAATTCGCCGATTCCACATAAACCGGACAGAAGTGCATATGACGTGGAAACGGAAACCGGGAGGTGTCGTGATCTGGAATTCTGACTCATAAACGCGAGCGTAGCATGGTAACCAGCGTGATGGACAATAAAGATTGTCAAGTAAGGTAATAATAAGGAAGTAATAAAGATTGTGCTTTATTGGACGCCTTTTCACGACAATACGACCTACTACAACAAAGAGCATATTGGCCGAAGATGAAAGAGGATGTGACAGCTTACGTGCTTGCATGCCAGCAGTGTCAGTTACTGAAAGGCGACAATCGGGGAGCCCAACAGCCCTTACAGCCAATACCAGTCTCCGAAATCGGTGAACTCTGGTCGATGGATCTTATGGGCCCATTTCCACTGAGTGCCCGCGGTAACCAGTACGTTCTGGTCATGATAAAACACTTTACCCGTTGGATCAAAAAGCATCAATGGCGGGAGCGATGATGATGAAGCACATCGTAGCGAACCATTGGTGTTATTGGCCCACCGGGCGTCTGTCCAGGCGAGCACGAAGAAATCTCCATTTCAATTGATGTACGGGAGAACCCCTCGACTTCCGGTGGATCAGGACATTGGAATATGGCCAGAGTACAGTGATTCCACCAAAGAATTGGTTGCCGAAAGAAGAGCCAAACGAAATCTGAAAGCATCGCAGGCACACAAAAGGAGCAATCCGCAACGCAACGGCTCGGCAAAACTAGAATGTTCAACCTCGGAGAAAGGGTGAAATATCGAGATCATCGGAACACGGGTGCCAGCGGCCCAGGATCAAGAAAACTTCTGCCTAAATGGAAAGGTCCGTATTTGGTAATTTCCAGACGGGGCCCAGTATACACGATCAAGAGGGACGGCGAGACGAAACGAGTGCATGCCAGTGAGTTAGCAAAGTGGCACGAAATGCCGGCGCGGCGAACCAGAAGATCAATAATCCGGGAGGCAACACCGCGTCGGTCGGAGAGGATTCGTCAACAGATGCAGAGGAGCCAAGGAACCTCAGAAGGGAGGAGTGTTGTATAACAGGCAGTTTCGTTGTGAGTAGTATACTACTCACAAGCGACATTCGGGAACAAAGGGCAAGCCCCAACGCCAGGAAGACGACGGACCAGAAGTGACTATTGGAATAGTGTGTACGCGCTATGGGGGAAGTGCCACCAGGGCGAATGACAACGTACTGCTACCCAATGTGTGTGAATGCACGTCAGCCGTGCAAATGAGTGTACGTGTTCGTGGTCCCATGTTTTAACATAACCTGTACGGGAGTTCGTGTAATAAACAACTTTGCAGACCAAGCGTCTTTTGCGGTCACAACAGGGGTATGTGTAAGCTCATGCGAAAATCGACAACGAGAAATATCTGTATCCAGCGAAGGTCATTTAAGTGATCAACAGTATGAAACGAACACACATAAGTGAAACTGTAGCAAATCGAAAGCGATAGTCGTGCATTGTCACCTCGGATTTGTGCCGGATAACGAATGCCAACTATCCTTGCCATATTTGCCCAAAGGTACAAATGGTCAAGCGCATTGAAACACTCAAACTAGGTAGGTGCACGGAAAACAAATTAAAGTTGGACAGATTTTTAGTTTTCATAATAGAAGGCGGAAGTCGCTGTATTCAACTAAGAACAGTTTATTCGGCCAATCCATACGAAATAAATTCGACTGCATAATACCGCTTGTCTAAAATATGTACACGAAGATTTTGTACATTGCCTTCAAGCGCTCTAAATTTTACACGAAAAAATAACGATTTCCGAGGTCAGATGAGGCGCCAGTTGCGAAAAGTCAGGGCTTCGGCTGGATTCGAACCAGCGACAGAAACACCATGCCTGAACGCGGCAAGCGCTCTACCAGCTGAGCTACGAAGCCACGCCAGGAAGCTCGGAAGTTTCACATTTGTATTCAGATTATACTTACAAGTAATACGACGTTCGAATGCTTAGATTTGAACAATTTCTTGTGAACTCATCGTTACAAAATGCAATAGAGATGATATCCCAAAACAGTGAGTTTTCAGGATCAGCTATTTTAGGATATCCGTTTTGGCCTACAACTAGCAAGAGTGAATCGAAAACATGGAAAGTGAAGTACTTTTAGTGACGTGGTAACTATCAGAGGGTTACTTTACAGGATCATACGTGTAAACAGCGCAGCACCAAAGAAGCCCACAAACAGAGCCATTAGTAGAATACACTTTGCAGGAGATAGGCACACACATACGTGTCAACAATAGGTCCAAAAGTAAACCCCGGATGAATGATAGAAATAACGAAATCGTATCTCACGGTTACAAACACAGTGGTAAAGAGGATTTTCGTAAGGCTAAAGTCAAAAATACCAGCTGAGACACAATTAGAACCATGCTGATGGTCTTCGATAATCACACAACACTGAAGCTTTAGTTGATTAGTCCAAACAAGAATTATATCATTGGTTGGACATGAACTGATACCACGTGATTAGATTCATTCATAAATGACGATAGCGACAGAGCGGAACCGGTGGCATGGTATTTTAGAATTCTGGAATGAGGTCAAACAGACAGCAAATCGAGCGTCGGTCTAACACAAAAACATGAACTGTTCGACAAGCACGTATCACTAACAAAACAGGTGGAAGGACATGCGTTTGTCATGTATGAACAGCTGGAAGCATATGATTTGATAATTGTGTGTGGGGAAGCGGTGCTGACAACGCGACGGATGCAGTGGCCACGGTTATCGATCAGGAGTCGCAGAGGACGTATCGAGTACATGCGGTAATTTACTCGAAATTTACTGCATGCGAACACAAGCTCAAACGTTACGCGAACGCACGGGGCACAGATGAGTGGGTTCAGTTATTTCACTTGTTCCCGTCGATACATACACATAGTGCTTGTCTCAAAATAAACGCGTTGATCTCTCAAATTGGACGTATGCGAGCATTAGTTTAAATGTGATGCGCACGGACAAGACCACCGTTTAGTATGTCCGCTTTATTTGTTTGGCTATCCTTTACGACCTTATACATAGCTAGAAGCAAAGTTATCCGTCGATGGTTTGCTGGATAATTTCCGCACTAGTCTTTGAAGATATGGATGACTGTGGCTCCTTTTAACACCTCCAGCAGGACGTCGACTGTTGAGAGTTGACTGAAAAAGGCCGGTAGATATCTGGCCATTTTACCCGAATGTTTCTTAATGACTAGGGATATCAAGTCCGGACCAGGTGACTCATGTGGAGAGGCTTCCCTGATTTAGCTCTCACTTGTTGCGCCGAAAAGTTCAGGTGCTATTTTTCATTAGCTCAATATGAACCCAGGAAGATCCATCATACAAAGTTGTGTACCGCTTTCTAGCAAGTTGACATCTTCTGCATTTGGCACGAACATGATCGTTCCATGGACAGTTAGTGATGCAAACAGATGACCTAAATTGTTCTGATCGACCTGATAAACGTATAATCTGGTGGTCCGTTGGCTTATTGACATAGTCGGTACGCAATCGGTGTGTGTTTGCACAGTGAGAACCACAAAAAATGAACCCTCCCAAAACAGGCCAAGTTGGCCGTCAGTAGTTAGTTGGTTAAGTGTCGAGCCAAAACGAAAACGAGTCACACGCATTCAAATACCCTCGCCAATGGATGCGGGGGCGGTAGCCGGTGGAAAATCAGCTCAAAGTACAAACTGGCTTGGTAGGCTACTGGAATGTGGAAGGATGACTGTGGAACCTGTTGGGGAAAGTCTATTTTCCCCAAAAATGGTTTATTTTTCGAGCTATCTTCGAAAAATAAATTGTGATTTTGAATTTCATCTTTTCGCGCCACAACGTGCCAAAACTTAATTTTGGCGCACGTTTCTCCTGCGTCTCTGATTGGCCCATCCCACTTTTAATGCATCAATTAACGTGGGATTCTTCAAGGCTGTTCAGAGACTATATATGCAGACGCTGGTCTGCAATGTTACCTTTGGTTAGAGAGCAAATACATTCTCGACTGAAGGTCAAGGTCTTCTGTGTTCTTCTGGGGTTTTCGGTTATTGTTACGCTCGGTGCTACGTGTCCGTGTTTCGTATAGTCGTGCGCTAGACATTTCTCGTTATCGTTGACCAGCGGGTCATAACAGAACCATTAGATAGTAAGATAAAAGAAGGGCGCCTGTGATGGATTGAACGCTACAAGAGGTTCGATGATTGCGAGCGTCCTCCTGTAATTGGTCACACACACAAGTCTAGCGGAAAACGGACGGCGGTTAGAAAAGACAGATGATGATAGTTTCTGAACATGTCCAACTATGTTGTACGACTTATTAGTTTTCGGTCTCCACATGAACACCTCGAAGTCAACTAAATAGCAATACTTTAAAACGCAAGTGAACATACAGTGTGACACTGAGCAACAACAATAGGTGAATTCAAAATGACCGTTGGAGCAGGAATTCTCAACTGCCGATTGTTCAAAGATCGAGATGACTGCAAATTGAACACCACCCACACTTGATCGCAGTCCTTCGCATTCAGATAAGCCTTTCGGCTAGCCCACTTCGAAAGGAAGCACTAGACTCGAGTTTCGCTCTTATTAGAGCTCATCAGTAGTGCATATCCTCGTCCGGACAAGGACATGCACTCCCTGTCTTCGGATAAGCCCTTCGACTAACCCTTTCGAAGTGATCAGACAGGCTAAAAACCATTTGCACAGGGTTACAAATGGCCGTTCGGTCGTGCTTTGCATAAAGTTCGTGGCATTGCGATTAACACACTAGCCTCACAAACGCAAGGACAGTAGTGCATATTCCCGTCCGGATGAGGTTATGCAATATTGATGAGCTAGCTCTGATAAGCCGAGACTCTTTCCTGTCAAAGGGGGCTAGCTGAAAGGCTTATCTGAATGTGAAGGTTGCAATCAATCGTGGGGTGGATTCAAGTTGAAATTCCCAATTGACCGACAAGTTCACTAGATGTGAATCCCACTGCCAGGCAAGTCGAGTAGGAGGTACCTTGGCGAACACTATACCCAGCAAGAGGGTTCCAGTGCTAACTCTAACATCTTACAACGAGTGACGTACTTAATTAAGACTTCCCCGAACCCATCTTTTCCATACACTGCATTTAAATTGGAAGCGATCTGCAAGGAAATCAGGCTAAGTGGTATACTCAAAGACTAAGCTGCGGCGTATAGCCCATTCAGGGTTTTAACTGAAACAGAATCGAAGTGCAGTAAATCAGGAAACCTGCTCATTTGTTGTAGCACATAAAGAAATGAATATTTTGAAACGGAAGACGGTACAGCTTTGGAGGAGTGCAAAATAGCGCGCTGATAGCAAAGTCTCATGTGATAGCCAGTTCTTTCGCTTGCATTCACGTTCACTGAGATTGATTGGTGTTGGGTTATATTTTTTAGGCTGTATGATTTTTGGTAAAGTACCCCTTCACAATCACACTGTCAACAATGCTTTCATAGTTAATAAAACTAGTGAAATAGCAGCGATGACTTTCATGAGTCACACAACAGAGCTGAAGAACAGGAAAATCAGAGGGCATGCCTATAATGAAACAACTGACGGCGCAATTTTTCGGTAGTATGCTAGACCTAAGTCAAGTTTTCGGCCTTTATGCAATGAGGTACTTTCTGCTTTGTAACTTGACAGATCAAAAGTTCACTAGAAGCTTGAAGTATGACAAAAAATAACGGAAATCTGGATACGAGGAAACTTCCATCCTTACCTTGTACACAATTTTATCTAAATGTTCAGACCCCATATTTTAAACTACACAGAGGTTGAGGTCATGTGACATATTAGGTAAAATGCTTAATGGACACTACCAGGCCTCCAAAACTCGAAAGGAACATTCATAAAAACTGGGTCTCAAATCTGTGAAGTTATCTCTGGCTCAAGCACAGTGGAGTGAAGTGAGGAGAACGACGGGTATTGCTGGATGCTATATGCCGTACGCTCAGGGCAGAACCGACAAATATCTGGGGGAAGAGTTGAATTATATTTCGGGATGGGTTAAAAACAACAAAATACAAGGAAGCTTGCAGAAACAAGGTACGCGCGATTTTCCAAGCTGCCTGAGATCAAACAATTCTGCTACCCATCTCAGTTTTGCGCATCGTTCGCTATTACACAGGATGGCGTTCACTGTAATTTGATGTGTTCACAGCGAACAATTGATTGGAGTGATTTTTTTTTACAGCATACGGAAGATAAGCCGAGGATAAGTGTCATTGGCACACGTGAAACTGAAATACGCAACAAACAGAGTCAGCCATCTCGTTGCATAAAAATCACAGGCCATGCAAGAAACATAGACGAACGTAAACGATCGATCGCCGAGAATTCCATCAACATTCAGCCAGGTTTACAAGATCAACCCATTCTGCACACAAAATGATTCATCCCACACGCGATAGTACCCAACGATGCCCACGAAATCTAGGTTCAGGAAGGTTACAGTATGTATGTGGCTCGGTGCACTTTTTGCTTTCAACAGTGACGATAGTGACAAAATGCAATCAATTGCTGGAAGCCATTGGTATGTGTTGTACAGGAAATAGAAGTGTTGAGAAAACTACACTTTCACGAATAACGTGTTCAGGGAATCAGATGGTTTCAAAGGCCTCTTTAAATGACTGGTGACAGAGAAGACAGATGTTTGCCGAGGACAACAGAGTGGAAAAATTCCCTACCGGAAAGGTTCCGGATAAGCACAGTAAACTTTTGGAATCCTTATGCATATTATGATGACGCCTACTTAATAGGAGGATCCGCTCCAGACATCCCATAAGCGTATTTCTTCTGATGAAAAAGCACAGGGACGTAAAAATGTGATGAGCGACAAGCCGAATTACATGACGTGGTGCCACGTGGAACTGAATCATTTTGACAGATGACTCCATAAGTCGACAGGTTATCAAACATCTGTGATGCGGCCCATAGGCTCATGCACCAGTCGCAGAGTGCGGCCAGAATACGACAATCTGGCTTTGTGTGGGATTTCATTTTAAACGTCCATAGTAGTTCGCTCATACTAGTTTGAATGATATTGGAGGACAACCTCGACGACGGATCAGTCACACTGTTTGTACGTGTTTCGTGTTTCTTTTGTGAATTGTGAAGAGTTATTTTTGGTTCAACGTGCAGTTTTCCATTTCTGATGTAACGCTCGATTTATTTTATAATAAGGTTCACATTGTTTACGGAAAAATACATGATTGTGGAAAAAAATCTGTGTTTATGTCATCTAGGTTAACACAAACTTACGAGAATCGTTTCAAGGCAGCTTCAATTGTATCAATCGCCTTGGCAACACGGCCGGAAAAAACGGTGCCATCTTTTAGTAACGAGTAGACCGCTTCTTTTGCATTAGCGACAGGATCCGGTTCGTAGGCAACTGCACCTGTGAAAAGGATTGGAAAGAATCCAGAGCATATGATAACTAGCTCCCAACTAATCCATCAGACCGCCATTCTCTTTATTTACTGGGGAATAAAAAATTGAGGAATTTGTTGCATTTCAAGGACATAACGAATACAACTTCACGGAACAAACAGAAGCTGTACGCTAACAGGGTGATCTGTAGCACCCAGCAGGCAGGGATCGAATAAGCATGTGGAGCGGGCCGCTGTATGTTAGATTTGTTGCACTGTTATGTACATGTGCGGATCGAGTATCCACCCGTCCATAGAGGACAGGGCAGTTTAATGTCGCTTGATATTACTTGTGTCGTTTACATGACCTATGATGAATGTAGGTCATTCGTTCAAACACCAGTCCTCATTCAATCCGCACATGACCGGCGTTAATTTGCCTGACTTAGCATAATTCTTTCGAGCTAAGCAAGCCGAAAAAAGACGAAAACATTTGTCGATCGACTGGAATGCGAAAGACGCACTGATGAGTACAGATATCGAGTCTGGAAGTTGAATGGAAAGGTACGCACGAGGAAATCCTAGGACGGGCGATTTAATGATGAAATAAGCTTTCCAATGTGCTTTTGATTTAGTTTATGTACGAGTTGCTATCTAGCCAACTGGAAGAAGTGAGTTGGACCTCCTGGATTACATCGCCAATAGATTGAGCTTTTCAACAACATCCAAGGAAGCATCGATGAAGTAAACTTTAGAAGAGGTGAACGTAGAAGAGAGTCTTTTTAGAGCAAATTCATTGTGAAAACGTCATTATTTCGTTGTCCAATCGTGTTCAGTTACAGAATGTTACGACGGGCGTAAAGGATAGTGCAAAAATTAATCAGTCAGAGTTTGATTAACATTCGGCAAAAGTAACTCAGGTCAATTAAGAACGATAACCCTGCACGTCCACGTCTGGTTCGCGTTTGCCGAACGAATCGCTCCTGTGCATGTCTAATTCGTGTCAAAAATTACCTCGTTCACTTTTTTTTAGACGGAAACCGCCTACACAAAAGTAAAGTACCTGGTGCACGCCAGAAAGCACGTATTGTCTGCAGCTTAGACATAACACTTTCGGTTTTCAGATGTCAATGCACGGATTGGAACCCCGGCTAATTCAAAAGAAGTCTCACATACAGCCTGCCGTTAATGAAACTGTTGAACACGAAAGATTCTACGAATGTACTTTCAGCTCTTAACCAAGTTTAAAAAGCGTAACCTCAAATTAATCGAAAGAAGCGCAGAGTTGCTGATTCCTGATATTTCATACAAGCAATAGAGGATGACTTGGATATGGAATTTGGCAAACAAGTGTAAACAATAGTTATCAAATTCTGATCAAGAAGCAAATTCTCAGAGGAGAAATTCCAAAATATGTCAATTTCAATGTCTATTTTGTGCATGGCCCTCAGGTTAGTTTCCTTTTCGAGGTTGACAAGATAGGCAACCGTAGCACTGAAGGTCTCGTTAACAGTCACAATTCTCTTGATGAAATCCATCACCCAATCGGCAATAGGATCATTGGCCTGTTTGTCTGGTACACGGAAAATAATGGCTCAACTTTTTACGCAATGCGCACGAAAAATTCCATCTTCGGTTTCAAGGGGTCAATCAGCATTTTTATCGTTCCAAAAGATATACATACAAAAACAAATAAGGTGTTCATATCATACCTTTCCACACTTCACAGATCTTAGAATAGCCTTTTAATTCTCCTAAACGTTCCAATACTTTGCGAACCACACTCGCAAACCTGTGCGAACCCTGAATCTAAAACACTCAGTGTCCTTGATGCACTTGAACAGGACACCCAAAAGAAGTAAACCATGTGATGATGTCCGGAGTGACGTCGTGCTACTTCTCATCACACATGGACATCTAACTAATAGTAAACATCGAAACAGGGCGGGAATAATAGCATAGGGAACCAGACGAAAAGGAGAACGAAAAAACGGTAATATTGACTGTCAAGGTGATTGCAACGTCAGAACAAGTAGTTTTTTGAACGTATTAAGGGGAATCGCGGTCCATGACAGTCAAAGCCTCAGCAAAGTGGAGAATGGGTATGCGTCTCCTTCGAAAGGTAACAGAGGATCACACACTATGGCACTATAATTTGAAAAGAGAGCACAATATACGTACAAAAGTAATTCATTAGAGCACTGTAACCGCAGTGACTGACAGTTAGTCACTCAAGCGGACAAAAGTAGCGAAAAACATTGCTTATCTAACAGTAGCAATCATTGACAAAAGCATCCTTCTGAGCACGATTATTTTTCATCAATATTTTGTCCACATAGTTGTGAATTAAAAAGCCTAGTGAGGAAGTAAAACACGGATACGAGATTTTGAAATGGGTATGCTTTACTCTATGGCAATGGGCATCATACAGGGGTCGGAACACAGTAAGGTATATTTCACGCAACTTACATCCGGACCACCTCCGTCATACTTCGATGAGTAATTACATTCAGTATCCTATTGTTCTGCCACACAGCTTCATCCATTTCTTAAGTAACTCTATATTATAAATATGAGACGCTTGAGTTGATTTACTTCCATCTGAAAAATAGTTTAACAATTCCAGTTGACGATTCTTCACAATCGGGCCTCTCCTAAAGCAACAGACTTGCCAAACTATATACTAGCAATAGTTTCAATGCTCAATAGTGGAATCGGTGGATTCTACTGTGATCTGCTTTAGTAACCTTGAATCATTTGATGGATTGCATATGAGACGGGTGGGTTAAAAAGTCCTAATGACATTCCTTGGCGCCCGGCATGGTTTCGAAGATCACTTGGTAGTGTCCGCCACTTTTGGGCACACTATTTCTGTTACTGGTCCGAAGCCCAAATTTTTCATGTGGGACTGTTCTAAGTTTTTAAAAAAATCCACCAAACTACCCATAAATGATTTTTAACTTGTCAGTGTCAAACTAGTCCAGCCAACACTCGACAACTGATTCTACCATTACCATATATTGATCACATGAGGCGTCTGCGAACTGGCCTGAGCGCGCTCGAGACAACCAGATTTCAAGATTGTCGGTGTCGATCTAAGAAGGCCTGTGCGTATGCACGTACTTGGTCTGCATCCCTTGTGATACCAGGACCAGGTTGCACGAACGTACACGCAGATCAGAACAGAAGTTCTCCGGCTATCAGTTGGAAAGTGTCCAATGATAACGAGGTTTGGTGAAGCAAGCGAAATTATGAAGAAAATTGGATTGCTCACTGCGAACTCAGCAACAATGATTCATTTCAGAACTTGGTCATGGAGGCATAGAGCCCTCGATTTCGCCCCATCTGAAAATACAACACACCGTTAATCAACAACCAACAAATGCACCTGCAAGATGCTTCAACCAAGGATAGGTTAATCGAAGACCATAGTCTCGTCAAACGTAAACGCGATTGGCTGTGAAATTCGGACGGACGACCTCCACAATAGAACAGGAACAACGATCGACCACTGCTGAAAACACTTTTGAAGAGCATGACGTCAGAAGTGGTCATTTCGAACCATTGAAGCTCCGAGTCGTGCAACTGGGTTCCCCAGATAACTTGAGATTCAAAATCTGACAGTATCTATTTTCAAGTTGAACATCACCCACAATTGATCGCAGCTGTCGCATTCCCATAGACTTTCCAGTCGGCCCCTTTCGAAAAGAAGCACTAGACTCGAGTTTCGCTCTCATTAGAGCTCGTCAGTAGTGCATATCCTTGCCACTGCCGGGACTAGAACTCCGGCCATGCTTTCATGAGGCAACCGTGTTTACCACTGCGCCATTGACCTCACATTAGGCACGACCGAATTATCATATGTGAACGCTCAACCACTTTCGCTTGTGAGTAATGATCAGGTTGCCCGATCGTCTCGAGAGGAGACACAGTTACTGTCTGTTAACTCCAATCGATAACCCCGCGATTAGGACTTCCTAGACAGGTCGAAATCTCCGATCTCATTAAACCTGCTAGGCGATATTTTAGATTACTGATGAGTAGTCGGGATTTGGTTAATTTCAAGTTTCAATATTTTAGTGTTCACATATAAAAGATGGAGGCGATAACGCTGCGCCGAAGTAGCTCGGAGGGCGAAAAGCTGAAACTGGCTGAGTCATTGTTGGATGTGATCCGTACAACAGCGGTGGCAGGCCGGCGACTGAATCGACTGATTCAATCGTCCTACTGTAGACGGGCACTTATGTTTGAAAAACACATCTCTGAATAAGGCATTTAGCAGTTGCTCTGCACTTTGATAGTCATCAAAGAAACCGTACTTAAATTCAACCCTCCCTGTTGTTATTAAATTCATATCAACAGCTTAAAAGAAAGCTCCTGACTCGTCCCGAACAAGCGAGTGTGCTTAACCTGGTGCGACACTGACTGCCAAGACACAACAGCAAAGTTAACTACATTATGCCACGCAACCTACATGAATAACATGACTATGTCAACTCTTGGTTATCCACATACATAAGTAGAGCTAAGTTATCACCTGATTCACTTCGGCGTCACAGCATTACCGGAAATGGTAGGTATTCAACGTGACGCCGAATCGTGAGAATTGCTTCAGGTACTTATGACACACTCGTCCACCAGTGGCAAGACCAATGACCATCGATGCATTCAAGCGTGCCTTTATACGTCAATCAGTGCACTGTTAGCTGGATTCGAATTTCGTACCGATTCGTCACATACAATTCCACAGTGAAAAATGTCTTCTAAACACACTTAATGCTATGACCAGGTGTAGCACTAACTCCTGGACCTCAGCACTTCCAAAACACAGACGTTCTAGGTTACCTGGAGGAGTTCGTAGATGGCAAATGAGTGGAACTACAAATAGACAATACAAACAGTGATTAAAAACAATCGCGGCTGTATAAATTCAGCAAGAGACCAAGCGAGTTGCATTATTTACTCGCTTTTATAAGCAAACAAGAGTACTTGCCCCGCTAGAGCCACACGTGGCTGCTGCTATGAGGCTAGGATTACAAGTTAGCTGGACTGTGCAGGGAAGCCTGTCTGGACAATATGTGAAGTGGCTGGGGCACGAACGTAAAGCGCTTCCCCTGAGAGTTACCATTATTACCACTGAGTTACTCGTGGGCAGTGATTTACTTGACAGATGAACGATAACATCAACCAGATAGGTAAACACATGGAAACCGGAAATTCCAATGTAATGAAAATTCGCAACAACCACCATCTTTCGGGACCCGAAAAAATGGTTGCTCTAAAGAGGTAGTCGTTGTGAGGGAAGTTGATAAACAGCTTTAAATTAGGTGGATAAAACCACTTGAGGATAAATGGAATATTAATTTTGGTTGTAGCCTCCACATAAAATCGACCTCGGCATCTATATTTAAATAAATTCTTCAGTTGGCCTACTTTGAAAAGAAGCACCAGACTGGAGTTTCGCTCATGTTAGAGTAAATCAGTGGCAAATATTCCCGTGCGGATCGGAATTTACGATCCGAATGCACAGGAAGTAGTCAAAGGTGACTTGTTTAGTTTGTACCTACATATCTAACAAGCGTGCGATATGCTCCGACGCTAAAACCCGAGGAACACGTTAAAAGCCGGTTACTTCAAAGTGATCAACTTCCGTTTATTCTTCAAAGCATGCAACCATAACCTGGCGGTTTGTATACCTTTGACCAACACTAGTTTTGTCTTTCGCGACTGCATGGCTTGCAGACAATGTCGGAGTAGAATTTGAGCTGACACTGCGCTCCAGTACTATATGACTGATGGCCGTTTGTTGCGTTACGAACACAACTGAAGCCATCATAATATAAGTATAGACACCGAATGCTTGTCCGTTCTGGGAATATAAAATATCCGGTTGCTGTAGTGTTTCAAAATAAAGCCTGATTGCCACAGTAACGCTGCATGAAAATTGCAAAATTACCCGGTCCTCGCAAAATTGTAATAAAAGTGATGATCGCAATAATATTTATAGTCAACCGTAACACTCTTTTGATTGTTCGAGGAACATGACATGTTGAAATTGCTTCGGAAATTCCCATTGATAGAACACGAATTGTAGCGAACATGTTTTCGATAAAATCGCAGGCCGTTGCAGTTGTGAAAGAAAATACAACTGAGAACGGTTACATGCAAAGCTTAGTATTGATCAAAATTCACACTTTCTCACTTCTGTTTTTTGTGGTCGCCGATTGGGTGTTAACTGCCTACATATCCGATCGGGTGAGTCAGCTAATGGCCAAGGCAATTGAAGCGATTGAACAAAGTTTTTCTGTCCACACAAGGTTGGATTACGTAATCGAATGGCAATGGCCTCGGCAGTGGCCAACATTCGCTGGCGAACGAGTTTTGACCTGTTCGGTGGAACCCTGTAGATAACAGTGAACGATCGATCTATGTTGACCTGATGATCGCTGTCAGCCAGATGACCTACAATGGCACTCGTGATTGATTTTCTCTCACCTGTCCCGATCCATGCTGGGTGATGTTCTCTGATTCTTCTAGACAAATGCCGAGTCGTACGACCCACGTAGTTTGCTGAACAATCGCAAACGAACGAGTAAATCACCATAGATGAGTTGTGGACCGGCACTTTATCCTTCAGATTTAGAGTAATCAGTGGTGAACTGGTGAAGGAAACTATTAAGCGGACTGGTCAGTGATTTGGCCAACGTATCGCTTTTGTATGGCAATCGTATGAAAGAACGCCTGCATGTGCCCCCTAACGCGATCAGTCCACTTAATGTGGGCTAACTGGCGGAGACAACGATGGTCAAATACAGCAAGCTTGTTGATATCTTCCTTTGCGAACAGGCCACGTCTCCGAACCATAGAGCAAAACAGAACGCACACAAGCATTATATACTCTTCCTTTCAGCGACAATCGAACGTCTTTTCGACGCCATATTAAGTGGACTGATCGCGTGAGCAATGCGGCAGTTCGCCGGCGCGTATTCCGGAACGCTCGGGATGCGCGATCGATCGGTCAACTACTCACGTTGCACAGCCTGCGATGGTTAGGTCACGTACTCCGTATGCCAGCTGAGCGTTTACCGTACCGGGCATTATATACTGAGACCACCAACAGTTGGGTGAAACCACGTGGTGGTCAAGCGACAACGTGGTCACGAAATATGAGAACCCTGACTGCTCCACTGAGTAAAGTGGGTAGGTCTCGCCTGCGTGGGTCTTCAACTGCTCATATCCGCTGATAAGTTTCACCTCAGAACTGGAGTCAGATGGGTCTTTCCATCTTCCGGACGTCTCTCTGAGTAGAAGACTGACGGAAGTTTGAAGCGCTCAGTTCATCGTAAGACTACTTGGTCAGACCAGTGCAGCAAATTTTGTAGTTTTACTGACTTAAAATACAATCGGAACATGGTTAAACGTTTGGCGGATAGCGCCAGAAAAATCTGTTCAGTAGGTGCTTTGGAACACGAGTTACAGTTTGTGACCCATATTCACAAGAGAATGGCTACCCTGACAATTTTGTGACCAAACATATGAAAGCAGTTCAAGCATCAGTTAAGATTCAAGGAGTTGATAGAAAGCCCACTTTCATAAGATTGCCAT
>LOND01028690.1:12740-29378 GCA_014220965.1 Paragonimus kellicotti | reverse complement strand
TATATATATATATATATATATATACTACTATGTAGAATTTCCTCTTAAAGGTGAATACAGTATGCAACAAACAACGCAAAAATTGATGAATTCGATTAAACGAACATTCAACGCAGCCGAACTTTGTGTACTAGCTCGAACCCAGAAGCTGCCTGTGCCGTCCAGTCAAGGGAGATCAGCTCGTCGGTACCACCTCACATTGTATCTACCAATTTACATGTAACTGCAAAGAAAGTTACATAGGCAGAACCGAGAGGTGCTTGATTTCCAGAATGAAGGAACATTTGCCTAAATGGGTGCAGAACTCAGTATTACCGAAGAACGGCAATGTCGTTGAAACACGCAAGCAACCAGTGTCCGCAGTCGCAAGACACATCCTGACCACTGGTCACGTCATCGACCCGACCTGTGCATTCAGAATCTTATTACGTCATCCCAATCCAAGATTCTTGCGGTTTGCTGAGGCTGTCGCAATCAATCGACTGAAGCCGGCCCTGTGTGTTCAGAAACAATTGTTCGTGAGCTTGACCCTACCCTGGACTTAGTGACCTTTCCTAACCCATCAATCGACTATCCATCCCACCCCCCTAACTGTTCGATATAAAAAACCGTTTCATGTTATTGTAAATTTGGTACTGATGAGTCAATACGAAATGCTTGCATCTACCAGTTTTCGTGTTCTACGATTCTGTTCAAACTATTAACATTACAAGTATGTCAAGTATCCATCGATCTAGTAGTAATGCGGCAACATAATCAAATTATCACATTTACTTGAAGGTGATTGTCAGTAAAGCATACAGTTGGTTCTTGTGCGTTACGAGCGCAATCAATATGACGTTATACCAGTTTGCTGAGCTGGCCGATTTCCAAACAATATTGGCTACCCTTTTGCAACTATCATCAACTTAGTAGCATCCTTTACATCCATTACAGCAAACCAAGAAATGGATGCTTGTCCGCTTCTCTAAAAAGGCTACATAAAACGAGATCGACTCACACACTTGGGTTGGTTTGCATCGCTTGATTTGCATGGTCGGATGCGGCGACCTGAACCACAAAGCCTTACGCCTGGATTTGTTTCGACTTCGACTATCCTTGAATTTAGGTCGTACATCGCCTGGACCCAGTTACCTGGGACATCCTAAATGGACATCGAGACACGCGAAAGTGATATCGAGATATCAACTGGAAAAGGTATATAGCAGACACCAAATCACCGGCTTTGTTCATGTTTTGGACAAACAAAGAAAAGTAACCGGCACGTACTTTAAGCCAGTGGACAGTGGATATGACAGTGGGTAGTCAGTTCTAACAATGACTTAACAAACATAGTGCTTAAGATTAGTAACGCATGCACACGAGCGAACGTCATCATCATCATAGACAGCAATAATACATCAGTGGTTCACACAAATGCTCAACTGCCACACAAACATGGAGGGAAAAAACCCTATATAGGAAGAGAAAAAAAGAAGGAAAGGGGATGGGGACCTAACTACTAAAAATAGCCTCGTCTATATTCAAACATACATCAAGATGCCCACACCTTGCAAACAAACAACCGAGCTGTAAGTGAAAGTAAGGCGAACATGGTTATTGGCCATAACGATTGGACAACGATGAAGTCGGAAAACGTGTTTATAATATGTGAATGAAAGTCACCGCTGTTGCAGTCGGATATCCGTTCAGTTAGCCGTCAAAAGGTACATAACTTCCTTCAAATTCAGCTGCAAAAATCCCTTACCGTGCTCAGATAAAACGAGGGTTTTGGGCAAAAATGAAGGTTGGAGTTCGTCTCCGTCGATACACCGAACCTCGCTGATTAGGTAGTCAATGCTTGGCTATTTTAATCAGCACAGAACTGAGACTCACAACAGTAAAATTAGAAGGCAAGAATGAACTGTTAATCAACACCACTGATTGCCCAGTAACTGGCTGATCCACCTGGTGACATCACAGCACTTACCTTCTGTGGAACGTCAGATATCAGTCTCGTGAAAGAACTCCATTCTTAGTTCTGAGCTAATACTGGTTTTGACAGCGAACTAAATAATCAGCTCTCGTTCACGCTGTGTTTCGAACGGGTTCACAAATAGGGCAGCCAAAGAAGTACTGTTTGCGAACTACCTGACCTCGAAGTGTGGGTTTGCCTAATCGTCCTGAAAGGTGGATTCACTCATTCCACTCATTATCGGCAAAACGTGATTTATGAGAAGTTCAAGGTACGAGCGGTAATCAGCAATGCGATCAGGAAACGAACTCAGTTCGCCCTTAATAACAAATGAATTGGCCCCCCAGAAGTGTACCGATCAGATCGCGCTTGTTTGATGTGAACTTTTGCTTTCCAAGTTGACTTGTATTTCTGATTTACGGAACAACCGGTCTGCGGCATCATGCAATACGATGGATCATCACTCACTGGGTATCTCTCTGTGTGCTTTACTTCAAACTAGGGGTTGCTGATGCATGGTGGGTTAATAAACAAACAAGCAATAATGGCCTACCATCACGAAAAACCGTGTTAAGTGATGCTGAGAGAGATTGTACGAACAGAACTAGGGCAATCAATAGAGTTGTCGAACTAAATCGACAACAGCTGTCCCCAGTGATAGTGGTCATTGTCGCACTTTCCGTTGCGCAGCTTTTCACTCCTCTCGAGAGCTCTTTTGTAGTTTAACATACTTCCTACACCTATAAAATTACAGACCAAGTAGCAATTATAACGTGGTAATACAATCAAAAATGCACAATTATGGACTGTCCTGCTTCCTAAATCTCAGAGGTCGACAAACCAACCATCCTTTACCACTTTTCAAACTGGCTCTAAGTACGACTCAAACGCTACACAGCACTGCACCTGCATTTGTGCCTTACTCAGTCACACGAATTGACCTGGTAACGCTGTTATTGGTTTGTAACTAATTTCACAGGCCAGTCGGGTGGTTCAAGTTGCAAACCCTAGGCCTTGACTAAAGACTACATAATGACGAGGTGATTGAAAACGCAGTCCATTCGTACACCTAATTTAAAAACTAATAAACAGATTCAGAACATGGCGCGACGAGTCATGAAGACTGCACCTTTCGTGGGTGGTGTGCAATTTACGCCAAGTCCGATCATACGTTCCGAGTAAGGACGAAAATCTTGACGGTATCGTAAAACATCCATGTGCCGAATAAAGAATGCAGAAATATTACATAATTTCAGCAAACAATCGCAGATTAGAAATATGAAAATGTCGCACACAGTACATACAGTGAATTTACGTGAATTCGAACCATGCTCAGTTGGTTCAATGAAGACAGTAACTTCAACCTAACTGAGAAGTCCTGATCACGGGGTTATCGATTGGATAGAACAGAGTGATTCTGTTCATTCTCCTTTCGAAATGATCGGGCAAGCTGAACACTATTCATACAAGGTTGTGGTTGAGCGTTCGGATTTGATCATTCGGTCATGCCTATTGTGAGGTTGCTGGCGTTGTGGTCAACACGCTAGTCTCACAAGCACGAGGGTCAGAGTGCAAACTCCGATCCAGACAAGGATATGCACTACTGATGAGCTCTAATAAGAGCGAAACTCCAGTCCAGTGCTTGCTCACGAAGTGGGCCAGCCGAAATGCCTATCTGAATGCAACCATTCTGATCGAATGTGGGTGCTGTTCGAGTTGAAATAATCGAAAATCGCCGAAATTCAATGCAAACTATATACATTGCTCAGTTGCTCCGAACAAGTCCGTGGCTTCAACCTAACTGAGCAGTTGCTGATCGCGCGCCTATCGATTGCAGTTAAGAGGACAGTTACTGTGTCTGCTATTGAGACGATCCGGCAATCCGAACACTATTCACACAAGCTTGTGGTTGAGCATTCGCATATGATTGATCTGTTACGACCATCAAGTGTGGGTGATGTTCAATTTTACTATAACTGAAACCCCCGAATTTACGTAAAAACTGAAGGAGGGACGCCAAGCCACATGTTTGTGTTATGATCCAGAATTCAGTCTCACTTGGCAGTTCAAGATTTGGTACCAGCGATTTTGAAGTCAATGTAAAAGTCAACACATAAACACAGTTCGTCGGGGGCCTACAAAAAGTTGTCACTATTGTGCATCTCATACCATTTTCGTTTTAAGATACATATCTTATAACAAAAGTGACTAAATGATCACATGGTACGAGCAACTGTAACACAAAAAATTACCGGATGCAAAATATTCCTTAGCCTCTTGGAAAGCCACAGCGAGAATTTCTTCATCCAACGAATCCAGAACAACCCGAACCCGATAATAGCTGCGAGAAAAAAAGGAGAATTCGACAAAAACAAACGGACGGTGGCAGGCTAATGAAGCAGTGTAAGGTTTAACGCGATGGCTTCAGAAATCCGGATAAAGTGGCGAATATAAATCGGGTGGTCCTTTAGTCATGGAATTCGGAACTGACTGATTCAGACAATCATACATGTAAACATACATGAATGATAGTCCATACTACGAAAGTCGCAACAGATACACCTGGAGATAAGGGACAATTCGTGAAGACCAAGCGGGATCTTGAATTGGATACTGGTTCACTGTTCATGTCATAATCTGTGGTTTCGGGGCATCAAGACTCTAAGCTGGAAGATAGCCCTCAATTCAGTTGTACGTCACACCTTTAAAGACTGTCGCCTTTGTAGAGTAGTTTTAGAAAAATACGGCCATCTACAGAGATCGTTACAGGTTCAATCTCTCCTTCATCGCCCAACTTTAGCGTAGACGATTCTGGAGGGTTTGTTTGAGGAACAGAGTGGAATCGCGTTACTTAGCACTACTGCTGATAATATGCCGATTAGTTGAATGAATTGAAGGACCGGGCTGGTCTGCACAGAATACGTTTTGCGTTTTTAAAATTCAACGTACACCTTCAAGAATGAAACGTATCTACTCTTACTTTTTACTGTATGTAGTCCGTCTGAGACCGTGGACAATCTCAGGTACCTGGGCATCTCTTCATTAGGCGAAAGGTTGGCGGAGTGTTGCCGACCTCTGTTTACATAGCCTGCTTGATTGGCAAAAATTAAGTTCTGTTATATTTGAAGTGCTCTTTTGAAACAGACGTTTTCCTAACAGACCGGTACGTAGTTGGGGTCTCAGCAGAGTGAATGTTTGGTCGTGTGAGCGCTGTGAACTTGGAAATTTGACTATTGATAAGCGCTTCGTACGGTCTTATTACACAATTTCCAAGCAACCATTTCAAATTAATGAGTTGACGATTCATGGCAAAACGAAGCGAGCACGAACAATGGTGTGCACTGAGTCAAGATGGACACTTCAAAATGAATGCACCCTTAACGGAGTGACGTCACTGGTAGCTGATGGCGATATGGTCAACTTACGTTCATGATTGGACTACACAAGGCGGACACTATGCGATGCATTGTTGTCTTTCCTGTCTGAATGAAGAACTCGATATACGGAGTTCGTGATATGTGTACAACACCGCCGAAAACGCATCTTGCCTAGGCATCGAAAATACCACACAGCTACTTTTCTTCCTGAGCGAGATGATTAAGTTGTACTTTTACATAGCACAGTGGTGCATGAGCATTTAGACTTTCAAAAGATCAGAGGGAAAGCATTTCTGGTAACATGTGAATTACCGTCTATCGGGGCAAGCGGATATATGGCAGATAAACAGCGTCTTTGTGGTATGCGTCGACAAAGTTTGACCGAAGTACTAAGCCTGAGGGTGCATAAACTATCCTTTAATATGATCCAATAAAAAAGGCTTTACTCCGCTTAATACAACCTCCATCACAGCTAAACCACGAGATTCAGCCTCGTCATCACCAAATAACCTGAATCATTCAAGAACGACCTCGAATGATAACGACGTGATCGCAAGTGGGCGTTTCGGAGAAACAACATCCGTTTAGGCTCGGACTTTAAAAACTATCCGTCAGGGCAGCTTGTTGGCCTACTTGCTGGAACGCACAAACCTTAAAAGACCAATGTTCACGTTGTCCTGACCTTAGAAAATATGAAAACTGGAAGCAGGAGAAGTGAGAGGAAATAGAAATGAACAGACTGCTCTGTCACAGAAACGATAACTTCAGATACATCCGGACGTTTATATACGATGGCAATAGGCCTTAGTCCGAACTGAAGTTTGACGACAGATTATTTTGAAGATATTAACGTACTCCTTTGGCATACTGTGATTCTTGCGGACAAGCACAAAGACACCAAACAGATTAATCGAACCAGATTAACTTCCTGATGATTAGCACATACACCTAGAAAGACGTTAGCGGATCTCCAACAATTCAAACAATTAGATAAAACACTATTAGCCTATCGGACAGCCGGGCCTTCAACTTCGAAAAAGCCAGGATTAAAACCTGGTAAACTGTGGCATTTTCTTTACTTGATGTCTCGTGCAACTTCAGTCATAGGTAGAGGCAACAAACGGAAGAGGAAGTAAAGCCAATGGCGTCGGTAGCCGGGCGAACAGATTATACAGTTGGCAGTTATTAGCACACAGTTGGGTTCAGTGTGTTGGTTGGGGCAACGGACAATCACAGATCGCCTTACTAACTAATCACCGACAATTAAGTTTTCGAACGTATATAACAACCGATGGCGCACGTTGGTTACAAGTCCGATAAACAATATTTACAGTCATTTCATTAAAACCGAAGCGTAGAGTTTATACACCATGAAGCGCTTGCTGCTAATTGACACACTAAGTAACGAGCGGAGACCGGATATTGCCAGACTGTCCAAATACAGATGGAAGTTAACAAGGTTGTGATCAGTGATAGGAACCGTCAAAGTTATTTCGAGCTAGACAAACATGTAACTCACATTGTGCAATAGGTATATCTTATTACTGATTTATTGTGAACGTTTTTAATTAATCAAAAATTGTTTCAGCAGCGGTGATCAACACCTAGACAAATCAGGAATAGTCAGTTTCAGGTGAAAAAATTAAAACGATTAACGATCTTGTCCACTGGCACCCATTATACGAATATTTGGCAAAGTCGAATAAAGAGCATTCATTATACTTTTTGTTGTGAAAATCTACTCGATTCACCGCTTATCCCAACTCTGACGTAATAGGAGATATAACAAGGGAATAATCCAACTGTCGCGTTAAGACACTGCATCAGGACTGGATGAACAGCTTCAACATCTCCCGTTATTCGCCAACTTCTTTGTTCTGTATTGTACCAATCCGCTTGCAGTTTGTGACTTCGTATGTGCGACGGAGATCAGCCAGTGACAGAAGGTGATCTTTTCAATACTGATGTACACCTGTAAATGCGAGTTTCTGTTTCGTGAAAAAGCTGCTTACTGCAACCAGTCCGAGGTCTTCTCCTTATTACTTACGTGGGAGGTTTCAATTCGAGTATGATTTCTAGAGGCTATTCGAAGTCCCTAATTCCGAGTATTACACTTTTTGATATTCATTTCATGTTTCGTACATTGCTGATTACACTTCAAGCGTTCAGTATCTTTGATTGTTGCCATTGCCTTTTGAACCGAGGACTGGTTGATCGACCAGTAAACACAGGACGCTCTCATCATTTCTTTGGTAGGCTTACCATTGGCTGTGCGATCGACGTTCTATCCGACACGCACAGCCCAGCTGTGATCGACCCGGGCAATTCTCTCCACGTCCGTAATCCGCCGGTTTGGTATCAACCTTCCAAGTCCAGCCAATCAGATGATGGCTAGTTCGTTGGATCTGTCTGTACTCACTCTTTCCGACTGGCTTCGGAGTCACCCGTACGCGTGGCCCCGTTACGTCAATTGTGTGCCCTCATGTTTACGTTCGCGTGGATTGCCACACCGTTAGACGACCGACGAATCGCTGTTGAGGTGGTCATGCCTGAGCCGATCACAGTAGTGAGGTCCGTGTCAGACATACGCCAAACAGTCCTGGCCGATAGCAAGCCTATCAGAGAGAGGGTGCGAGCGAGAACCTGTTTAATGGTCACCCAATGTGGTCGAAGAAAAGGTCGCAACAACAGGCGATACCAAACGCACGAAACGTACGTAGAATGATTAACAGTGAACGAAACATGAAACGAATAGCAGAAAAATGTGGTGCATCAGAAACTGTAGACTGTGCATTGTCAGACTAAAGGTCTTGTGACCCCCCGATCAGCCGGCTAGAAAGTTACCAGACAACGGCCAATTATTCAATGCAGTGATGTGAACACTGTCATGATTTGACCGGGTTATGCATGAATTGGAGAGAACGCGTGGATATCCTGACGCGGAATGGCTAGGTTGAATTGCCGTTCAGGAAACGGCCTCTTCATTTCTTGTTCTGTTTACTTCTAAACTAGGGCTTCTTCCGATGTACTACTATCGATGATGAGTGATCTGTGTGTAGGTGAAAGATGTATGATGATGCACGGAAGATGTAGGACATTTTTGGAGGTCAAAATTCCCCTCGATTGACCCTGTCGCACTCTTTCCCGTGACCCCATCTAACTAGACGCCTGTTATTGTTATTCTCACAACCCGCGTCTAAAAGTACTAATTTCTCCATCTTGCCTCCCTCAGGTCATTGAACCTCACTCACCTGCCCACACACCCATTGTTGTCTGTCAGTCTCACCCTCCCCACCCCTGTGAATACGGCCTTCTTATGGGCCGCCGTGAAACTGTCGTCGACTAATCGGTCTGTCCGATGGCCGGCTATTTAGTCACACATTAGACCGATCCGATCGCATTTCGTCGGTTCGTCATTGCCTGTCGGTCGCCTGTGCTTGTGCTTGTCGTGCCTGTTGGACCCTTGACGGCCTATTGCGGCCAACCATTGTACCTTATCCCACGAACGCAAACGAATTGAGGTTTGTTTCTTGTAATTGATTATATTGTTTATGTCAATAGTACCACGTTTCCAGCGACTTGACTTGGTTTTGATATTTGGCGTCGTTGGTTATACGTGCGTCACTCAACGTTCGTCGGAAGAACGTACAGAAGGGGTAAGTATGGCAAGAATTGTCAGTCCATCAATCTGAAAAGCACATAAGCGAATCTCGTTATTGTGAACCGTGTTCTCGACTAACTTGGAGGATAGTAAACAGACGCACAACAACCTCAAATCTAACGGACGAGTTTTTCATCATCCTGAAATAAAGCGATGCTCCGACGACAAATTTGTTACCCAGTGGCAACGACACAAACCACCAAAACAAACTGGAAGATCCACATACAGACTATCTCACTAACCCCGGACTCAGTTTGAACACACTTGACATATACCTACCACAAAAGATATTGAATATACACGATCTCCTGTACAACTTGTAAATCTAACAGGCACATACTTGAAACTGTGCTCTGGTCTACCAGCCAAGACCACACCTAATCAGAGGCCCGCGACTGTGTCACGGCTCAGCATCACTTATAAAGTTGCTGACCCAGACTATTTAACGAAGGCGGAGAAGCATTATTGGAGACCACAACCCATCCATTCCAATTAAACTGGACAGCTGAGAAGGTTTATGTCGGGGAAGTAACCAGTTTCCCGAAAATATTGTGTGACAACAAGACAAACAAAGTACACTGTCAACGACCTTCACAGTTGCTATAGTCGTCTCCACGATCGTCCTCAGCCGTCGTGACAACTGTTGTTGTCATCCTGACTACACCCAGACTGAACTGTCTGGACTTTTGTCTGGTCCATTCTTTTTGGCTTTGCTTTGTTACTAGTCGCAAACCCTATAAATACGAACGGGTTTGTGACCATGTTGTCTTCGGGCTGAGCGACATAAAGAAGCTCTGTTTGAAGGCCAGTCTTTTTCCTGTGTTCATGCGGTAGCCTCGGGTGGATAGGTTGGATGGGAAGAGACTGAACTGACCGCGTGTACTCCGTTGTTCATTACCGTTATCCGCCGTTTCATTGACCGTTATTCCGTTTCCGTTTACGCGCTCGTAGGCCGTAGATCCAGTCACAACAGTTTCATTCAACTAGAGCAAGTATGTCACAGTCTCGTACCCGCGGAAGGATATAACAGCATTCGAAAAAACCGTAGCAGCGTTAGTCTGGCTCCTGTCATAACTAAGGCCTAGCGCCTACCATAGCCCATCAGCTCACTGCAATTCGGGAAGCAAACATCAGGAAAGAGTAGGTGGGTTTTCGCCCCAAGCGAGGATGGGTAGGCCATGTCTCTACACTTCGTTGTATCCAGAAAAGGCATAACATATACCGCCTTCCAACAATCGTTGCAAAGCTACACGATAGATTCCGTTGAGCGATATGTGTTGGCAGTCTCTTAGATACAGGAGAACAACCACAAAGTATGTCAACCAGTTGCTGTCGCTTCATTCTTGTACATAAGCCTAGAGCAGAGACAACAGAATACTGCTGAACGCATGCAAAACAACAAACAGTGCAAATCAAATTTGCTTTCATCACCATTTTTGGTCAATTTTGCCCTCTGTCACATGCACCAGTGGTTCTAGAGCTAAGAACGTTGGAGTGTAACGAAGTCCCGAGACCAAACCTTCTCTCACCTTCCATTTTCAGAAACGACGTCAAGAAATCACCCGGACTGTCAACGGTCTTTCAGACGGTTTGGGAAATTGAGCAGGTGAATCGTGACTGATGTCTATCGGCAATCACTGCAGTTTTCGACCACAGAGATATCAATCTAGTCTATATCCAGTACAAATAACTCATTAACCTTATGTTGCGACGACACCAAACCCAAGGAAAGCCGGACACGTGAAGAGCATGCTGGATTCTGATCCTCCCAGGGGTCCATAGACCTTGGAGCATCGACCGACAGTCGTGGTCCTTTTAGATCTAAAGGCTGTCTTCAAATTGGTTGCTTGTAAAATTCTCTGGAGCTGTCTCCTTGATAAATGAGGCCAAGAGGAATATGAGTCCGGTAAGATCATCATACGTCGAGTGATACAGATTCCCGTACCTGGATGAAAAATTCCCCTGATGACCTTCCAACTCCTGTTGAGTGCTTTGTTCTAGCCACGTGATCCTCTTCGCAAGTCAGGTTGCCAAGCTTCCCTTGGTGACCTTTCATGATCGTCACACATGCCTGGACGACGTATCATGGCTATCGCGCATCCTGTGGTGACTTTTTCAGCCCAAACAACGTTCATAACGAATGCCTTAACGATCTTTCAGATCGAGGCAACGTTTGCCTTACTCTGTGCACCATCTTAGGGCTCCAAACACCACAGACTCCTGACGGCCTGCTCTCACCCGTTCTGTTTTCTATTGGCTGGTTAATACGTATTTAATTCACAAGGAAACACCCTCGACAGATACTGCCTTGCCTGTCTCTGTTTGTATGTCAGCTTTAACTGACAGTTCGCTGTTGTTGGTGTCCTTGGACCCGCGCAGTTTAGTTGGTGCCTGTTGTTATACTCCATATGAAGGTGAATAATTGAAGTTTGTTGTAAGTTATCTCAATGACTGTGCAATTAATAGTAACGTAGTAACGGACCAAATTTGTTTTGGCTTTTAAGATCCGACTTACCTATGTGCCAATCAGGGTTTGAAGAGTAATGTTGAGGAATAATGTTGCAGTATCGGTTGAACTAAAGCGTTTTGTCGCTTACAAGTGGGATAAGCGTTTATGAACAACTAGCTTGTGTGTTCAGAACTCCCAGTGGCGTTCGTCAGGGATGCCCGATCCCCGTCTCCCGTTCAAGTTTGTCGTAGATGCCATTCCAGAAAGCGCGCTTGAGAGATCCAATAAGTTTGGTTTGCTTAGTTTTCCTGTCGAAAGTAGCCGAACAATGCTGAACAAGGCGATGATCTTCACACCTGGAAAGTCCGAAGTGCTGCTTCAGTATCGACGTCGTCTCTCTCTCTCTCACACACACTGTTTACTGTAAGCACAGCGAACCGTTTTACATAATTGGGTAGCACCACCTAATCAGTATGTAACAGGGCTGATGGGATATCAACGAAAAAAGCAGAGGAACATGTAGCGTGTCAAACTGCACCATCCGTGGTTTCGAAAAGACACCCAGCTGCCATTGAAAAGAAGGGTATATACATTTGTGTACGACGATTAGGATTATAGCCATTACAGATCAATTGACAAATAAAATTTCCCCGCGGAACTAAGTTGACCGACAAGGAGTAGGTAGATGGCATTAGTTTACTTAGCCTCTCCGTAGAAGACATGCAGACCATGCTGTACAAGCTGTATGAACGCGCTGGCCTACAAAAAAAGCCCTCCACACAATTGAAGAGCAAAAGGCTACGTTGAGATTGCGAAGGTTCCCACTCTTAATTTCGTTATTACGGACAGTCCCCTTGGGGCCACTGAACGTTTCACCTATTTGGAAAGCACCAAGCTCGTCAACGTTGCAACAGTGGTAAGGAGATAGCAGTGATAGCAGCGAGGGCACGTGTTGCAATTGTAAAACTGGCGTCGAATACACCCGCTTACCGTACCGAGCATTGCCAACCAAGACTACCAAAAGTTGCGGAGAAGGGCGAGATGGTCAGATAATGACACGGTCACGACCAAATGAAGACCGTAACTGCCCCATTGAATAAAGTTGGTTAGAGACCTCATGATCGTTTAAAGTGTTGATTAAAACACTATGCACATCCAACTAACCTTAGTGTACCTGTTTTTACTTCCTTTCCATTAGACTAAATAATTCCATGAAGAGCCCAAAAAGAAACACTCTTATCTAAGGAACATTAATGAAGTAGGGAATCATTTGCAAAGCGTGTTCTCTCGATGAAACAAACTACACAGAACCGTATTGGGAAAAGGCTTGGGAGAACGAAATGGACCTAACTACTTTCAGGAAGAAACGGTGTGGCAAATTTGTCAGACTAAGCAACTTGTATGCATACTGGCCGCAGGGCGGATCGCTAAATTGCAGAAAACTGCTGATGAACAATCTTCACAAATCACTGTGGCAACATCCGGCGCATCAAACTAATGCAAGGCCTATTCAGTTAACCTGAGAAATAAAAATGATGCAGCATGGTTATTCTCCCTAAATCGAGTGAACTACACAAAGCTGTCGATGAGTTGAGTGTGGGCTTGTGTGGGGGCGATTGTTTATAAATCCGTCGCTAACAACTGCCAAAGGATTGCTGAGATATATGAGCGATTTTTTCAATAATGACGCTAGGCCAGTCTGTACCATGGATCCGTCCAAAATTACGCTTCTTCTCAGGGTGGCAAAGCAAAAGTAATTTAAGCGTTCGAAGATGACAAGTCTCATAGTCATATTGCCCCCGTGAATGACATCGGTTAATAGAGAATAATACGCAACAAAGAAAAAAGTGAGCGCGTGTGGTGGTACAGCAACAAATGCTGGATGGTACAAAGCTGAGTAACCTAGTTTTGTTTTCTACTCTTTAGTTTGAATCATCTGCATACCTCAAAATGTACGGAGGTTGTGCAATTGTTCCAAGCTGTAAGCGAAGGTCAAGCGACTATACATTTCATTTTAGAGTCAGTAATACTTTAAGATACAACACTAAAGAAAATAATATAAAACAGCAGCGTGTACTTATTTTCATAGTCCTCGCAAACTAAAGTTATCACACCCACTTCTATCGGACTCCAATGAAGTGAAAATATCCTACAAGGAAGAAATACTTCTGTCGAAAAGACACTGCGTTCCTCAGAAGATGCTTAGTATCAGAAGAGAGCAATGCATTCCTCAGCACTGTTGTAGAGGGCGCCGACCCGACCTACAGTGCCATCTGATGAAGTCCATGTGGATAAACGTATATTTGATCGGGGAAAAACAACCGTCACGAAAAGGCAAGACAAAATAATAATATGCAACGAACCTACCAAAACACCAAGGTGTGATAACCAGTTCGAATTTGACAGGATCACACATTAGTGGAACAGTTTGGCAGTATAAAACCCCGTCTAAGTTCGACTATCGAAATACGTGTAGTAATGATAATGAAAATACAGTGAGTTGATCCCGTGTATTGTTAATGATCATGGAAAATAGTTTACAGGGAAACGCACGCCAAACTAGCAAGGAGGAGGCGAGTTGTATTTAGCTCCGGGACGGAAGTGACAAATTACCAACTAATTAATTGCAGTCGCTACATGCTACAAGACTGTGCCAATAAGGTTAGTCTTAGACTGGCCAGTGAAATTCTAGAGGTTTTTAGTGAGTTATGCGCTCAGGAAGTCTTAGCTTGAACGACGACAAGCTGGGGAAAAAATCGGAGCCCGTATTCCTATGGACAAGGCGGCCTTCCACTAGTTGAAACACTTTTTGAATCAGAAAGTACTTAAGTTAAACTTACCGAGGACATTTATAAAGTCAGATGAATCTGACTTTACGTGTGCGAAGGGTGGTTTCTAAAATTTGAAGGTATGAAACATCGATTTTTGCGTTTAGCTGCACTCGCCGGACAGCGTAAACGGGTAAATAATAAGGGGGTCAGAAGATGGCTTCGTGAAGTAGGGAATGAACAAATTCGTTCACTCAAACACAGAAAATGCACAAATTCAAGTGGTTAGGTCTAATATTAAAAATGACAAACCATTAACTTTCACACCATTCACTCTGTCGAGCCTTCAGTCTCAAGGTTTAATACACAGCACGGTCAATCGATGATCTGGAAACTGGGAACAAAACAATTCACCATAAAGCTCGGAACTGCAGATAGTATCCGTGTACAAGGCTAGGGACCTTGTAACCCATTAGCGATTCAAAAGAATGTCGGCTAACTCAATTTGGTCGCGTGAATGCTACTGTTGTTTGATTGGGTTGCTTGTGAAGTGACATCGAGTAATGAAGCTGGACAGCTAAAGTCGCTATGAAACTGTTAGGTAGAGGCCACCTTACTTTCATCCAGAGCTCCGATGATAAGTTGCAAGATGCAAGCACCTCGATAGTTATTACTTGAGTTCAGATACAGGGGTTTTATGCATTTATTTACATACCCTCTATTCCCCTTATCTCCAATCTAGGGCTTACCCTATCAATGGTAACATGATGATTAGGCGTCTACTTGGACTATCGCTGATGGTAGCGCTAACGAAGGTGATGCATAATCAAGATACCTTCTCGTCATATCAGCACTTCCGACGAAAGAGATTATAAAAAACTGGGGCAAAATTTAAAAACGCAGTAACAAAACATAAATATGTATTCAACTCATGACTAATCGATGAAGCTTACCTGTTATTAAGTGTAGGATAAGAGCCAACGCTTAGGACTTCATTATATTTTTCGGCCAGACTAGACAGAAATACGGCGATCTGTGTCTCTTCTTGAGTGACATACAACGAGCGGCTGTGAAATCGGATTTGGGGATCCCGTAAGTGTTCCTATAGGGCAAAATAACTCGAGCAAGAAGGTTTAAATTGAGACACAAGTGATAACCAATTATGTGAAAGTGTCCACAATCTCAAGTGGATTACTCCAGTCTTGAAGCAACATTGTACCTTAAGAGTGCAAAGCGCATTTCATACAAACCAGCGTGGTCATTCACTCTGTTCAGCATGATCATATGTCTTCGATAGAGAAGGTAAGTAAGACAATGTCATCCGCATATATCCATATCTGTCAACCTAGCATCAGGAAAAAGTTCTAAACCATATTCACTGGACAGCTCAAACGCACCTTCCGGAATGTCGTCCATGACGAAAATTGAACAGGAAGGAGGAAATCGGACACCCTTGACGAACACCACTAGAAGTGATGAACGCCCGAGACAGTTGTCCACAAAGCATCACCCAACCTGTAGAGCGCATTTACAGTGAGTTTAACAAACTCACTTGCTTCTCTGGTACTCCCTTGCGAAGAAGACAGTTCCAGAGAACGTTACGAGCAACTGAATCGAAAGCAGTCCTTAGGTCCAAAAAGACCACGACCGTCGGCTGCCTATAAGAGTGCCGATGTTCCAAGATCCGTCGCAAGGTAAAAATGTGATCAACGCACCCTCGACCGGATCGGAATCCTGCCTGTTCTTCACGTATCTGACTTCCTGAGCTTAGTGAGCCGACGTAATATAAGATTAGTGAGTAACTTATACGCTAGGCCGAGGCCTCTGTGACTGTCAACAGACTTGGGTTCTCTTTTCGAAAACGGGAATTACTGTTGGTAAGCACCAATCACGAGGTACCTCTTCAGTCTCCCAAATCGTCTGGAGGAGTTTTGTCAGTTCTGATATCAACCTCTCCCCGCCATCCTTGAAAAGAGAACAGAGGAGACCTGGTCCATCAGCCTTGCTACGTTACAGTAAATTAAACTCCAGGGCCATTGCTGCTTCCGAAAGGAGACCGTCTGGAACGCAGTAACAGATCACTCGAATCTCGTCGCCTACATGGTCTGGCTGAGGCCAGATTAGTTGGTGATAAGTGGACCATTTTCTTCACATATGGACTCACTTACACCAGCTCGACTGCCAGTACAACCAAGAATCAGGGAAAAAAGCTTTCTGCTACTCCCGGATAAAAAGGCCTTTTCGATTATCCCATCAAATGGTGCTCATTGTCTCTGCGCAAGCTTCTGGTCAGCTTGTGTTTAAGTTTTCGACGGTCGTCATATTCAGAACCGAATGAAATCAAGTGACGCTTGTTCATAAGGTCTATCGATGTGGAGGAAATCCAGTTCTGTCGCAACTGCATAGCTCCTTCGGGCCACACCTCCTCA
>LOND01028690.1:0-12640 GCA_014220965.1 Paragonimus kellicotti | reverse complement strand
TGGAATAAGGGTGGGTGACAGGAATGTCACAACACTCTCCTACGTGGTGTCACTGTTGTTCACCCAGTAAATCACGCCAAACAACTGACCAATTTCAAGCCATCGGATCGATTCACCGCCTGTGGTGTATTAGCGATCAGCAAGGCTTCTGGCAGTAAGTGTTCTTTGGGATTACGGAAACCACTTTTAAGCACAGTCGGATGGTCGAAGTCAATCTGATGTTCGTTGAGGATTGCGTGTGCTGCAATGGCTGAGTCATGTTCTAATTTCCAGAGTTGCTGAGGGTCGGTAGGAGGTTTCTTACTACATCTTACGTGTTCTTTGGTGCGTACTTCCAGCTACCGGACGGTCTGTTCAATGTATGATGCTTGACAATCCTTACATTTAATTTGATAAACACAGTCTGATTGCTCGAGAACTGTTCGCTTTGTCCTTTAAGTGGACCAACTTATTCCTTAATGTGTTAGTGGCTTTAAATGCCACTCTTATATTGTGCTGATTGGTGACTCGTCTAAGGTCCTCCGATGTATTATACACGGCAGTTGACAGCCGGCAATTGAAACACACAAAAATGTTCCCAGTGACGAACGTTTCATTTGAAGCTGTGTTACACTTGAAATTTTCTGATTTTAAATCGCTATAAAGGTATCTTCGAGAGGGTCAAGGTTGCGGAGCCAATAACTGCTTTGGTTTTCAGACTCTTTGGCTCTAACCAATTACTTACTTAATAATGAGCATCAGCACAACGCACAATATGTTTTTCCATATCCGTTCTGTTTACGGTTCGGAAGTACAGTATAACAGTATTCCCTCAGTTGACATACACAACACCGAAGCATCTTGTGATCCTCTCAATAATGATCACTCACGTAATCTTGGAACGTTAATCAAACAGCAAGAGCGTGTTCATTTCCATGTAGACGGAGAAAGAGAGACGCATAAAATCGATTGCATATTGACGTTCATTACCAAATACTGTACCTCCGAGCAGTACACACATGTTCTATCAATTCCCTGTGACCTACAATTTATTGTTGTCTACTCACATTTTCGGGCAGGAGTGATATGTCCTAGTTACTTAAATGAGATTGTATTGTTCATTCCTAAGTTAACAGTCTACGCTTTTTAGTTCAGCTATCACAAGCCACTCGTTAGATGAATAAAGCCTATGATGCAGGCCTCTCACTCTTCTGCTTCTGACGCGAAATCGTTGTTCTGCACTGTCGAGTCTGATTGTTTGCAACAGTGGTTACGAACTACGAAGAAATCAACTGTCACACTGAGTAAAGTGGGTAGGTGTCATCCGCCTGCATGGTGCCTCGTGCATGTCACTTAAAATCGTCAGTCCCAAAACGCTTGCAAGATGTGATAGTAGTTATGTCGCAGTGCATATGGAGTACTTGCTGCACGTAATTTCCGCCATCTGTTTAGTTTTCTTTTAATGGTTTTCTTAAGTCTGTTCTAGAATATTCCACGTCGCCGTTGGGATGAGCGGTGGCCCCAGCCACAGCACCTTTTGGTTAGGTTCAAGGCTGTTGTGATGATGTGACTATCTCCTCACTTGTTTCGAGGCCAAGATGATGTACACACACCGCCTATGCATAGATTACACAGATAGACAGATCACACTGAAAACCGTTAAAATAACCCGTGAGATCAATAGAATCTGAATTGCTTAGCACAACTAACCTTTATGATTTCAAAGGCCGTACGAAACAAACGAGGGATTCCCGGTAAGGCGTATATATTTCGTACTTTAACCACAGGATAATTACTCTGCCGTCCAGTTGAATAGTCAATACCATAAACCAACTCGGAGGACACAGGAACTTGGGACAATCTGATACGCGGGTCTGATGGGTTCAGACGGGTGGGTGGAGTCGAAACCGAAGAAATTTTCTACAACGTGCATAAGTTCTGGATGCGTAAAAGTCTTTTGTCCCAACGCCTTGGCCAGACCTACATGTTAATCTGTTTTTTCTAACGATTACACTTACCTTCGAAGGTCACATCATCGTGAGTTGGGCCAATTCCACCTGAAGTCAGAACGATATCAAAGTTGTGCATAAATTCACGTGCTTCTTTAGCAATTATATCTACATTGTCCGGCAGGACGCTAATCTGCAAGTAAGCCAGACTAACGTTTTATAAAGGTAACCTACCTTCCTCAGCTTCAAGCCTAGAGAGGGTGCCGTTGTGCAAACCAAGCGGGAGTTAATTTCTTCGACTTTACCGTTAAGAATCTCGTCCCCAATAACTAGACAGAAAAAGTGAGGGCAAGATTTATTTTCGGCATAATCAGCTTGTAAATCGACTGGAAAAATTCTAGCCTCTCGTTACAGATACGTTGCATAGTCGCTTCTAGATTACATTTTCGGGAACAATACAATTAAAGTTACAAAGAAAAATTAATCTGAGAACGAATGAGGGATGCCAAACGCACCGAACTCATTGTTTGTAGTGACTTACTACACCTATAATTAGTCATCCAGGTAAAGTTTGTGTGCCGAACAGTAAACTTCGGATACAAACGATGCAAATGCCACAGAAAGAATCAACGCGATGAAAAAATCGTCGACGGAAAAACCTCAGATAGCGAGACATCATTAAAAACCGTAACACTTCAACACGTCTGGAGAACTAGTCATCGCTATTGCAAGTTACCATCACAAAAATGAGCAGCAGCCAACATAAAAAAAAACTGAAAGGACATAACAGGCTAAGACGTGGACCGTTTGTAAGAAATGCGGTAATACACCAGTGCAGGATGTTAACCTGCGCACTAGATAATTAGACGCTGAAGTGATAAGGAATGCGTTCGCACGGGCAATAAAGGCGATTCATGCAGGTCGCGCGTTCAAGTTGGACAGTCAGTAAACCACACCGCTGAGTGAAGTATTTGAACATAAACATATGCGAGCAGAAACGCGATCATGTGGAAAATTGATTATTGTTTAGCCCTTGGAAACATTAAGTTGAAACATCTTGGAAATGCGCAATCTTTAAAACGGATAGCGATGTGTTGATGTTGCTAAGTGTTCCAATCCGGCTCGGTGAAGTAAGTACAACTCAAGGGCATTCTCCGCCTGGATCACTCCGGAGTGGGACTACACTGGGTCCCATGAATCCTCTCGCATATCACCCTGAATAGTTTAAGTACACTTAATCAATAAAGGAAGATCGAGACTCAAAAGCATGTTACGCTTCTCAGTGGTTAGATCATCTCTACCAGTTTTTCCGGTGTTTACCATAGTTGCCGCTTGTTGACTCGGATGTTATATCGCATGTGCCATAGCAAAAACATTTTTATCAAAATCACAAGAGTCATGTCAATAATCGGGATTTATGTACGGTCTATCGTAGTTCACAATTCCCGATCTACGTTAACACACATGAGTAGCTTTTCAATCGCTAATGTGTATGGATATAGGAGATCGGCCCATCTGCAAACAGTCATCATATCAGAACCAGGTGGGATCGAGCGACGCTTGTTCATGAGGTTTATCGACGCGATGGAAATCCAGTTCTGTCGCAACTGAACAGCTCCTTCGGAACATACCTCTTCACAGCATGTTTTCATAGCTGCGGCGATTTGTTCCCAGTGTTCGTTAGGATCACTCACCTGACTCGAACTGGGCAACTTGTTCACCAACGCCTTCTGGTAAGCGTTCTTTACACCCTCATCGCTCGAATGCCAGTTAATTACCTTGCATTTACGAGCGTGTGTCCTCTGGGTAAATGACAAAACAAAACGGGCACGCACAACAGCATGGTCCGAGTCCAGGTGGTTGCTCCAAAAGGCACGACAGTCCTTAACAGAGTGGCGCCACCTGTAACTGACTGCTATATGATCCAACTGCGTCCACGGCTGAGAAGCACACGGAGGTCTCCATGTAACACAGTGCTTCTGTGTTGAATGCCGTGCTCGAAATATAGAGACCATGGGATGCACACAGCTGCAGCAGTCTGTCGCCATTGTCAGTGCGTTGTGCCCGGACACCAAACATACCTCCCAGCCGCTTCTCGTCCGGGGAAAGCCGACCAAGCTGGGCATTCAAATCGCCCGCTAGTATGATGATGTCTGAGTGTTTGGTTTGCTTCAGAAGGTCAACGAGGGCGTCATAGAACGCATCCTTGGTATCATCCGAACAGCTGTCCGTTGGAGCGTACGCCTTTCTGATTTGCGTCGACAGACTTTTACCGATGTATTGAGTCTGACAGCGCACAAGCGACTGTTCACTGGGATCCAATCGAGCAAACATTGCTCTGCTCTGGAACTCAGTGCGATTCCCACTCCAGCTTGACCGCGAGATTCAGCTTCGGCGTCACCAGAAACCCTGAGAGAGAAGCGCTTGAATCGACAGTTATCTAGAGGTGAGCTCAAATGGATAACGGTGCTAGAATCGTAGACTCGCGTCTCCGACACGCAGCACACATCAAGCTCCAGACTTGAGAGAGTACTAGCCAGAGCAGCTTGCTGACCGACTTGTCGGAGAGTGCGGACATTGAAGGCGCCAATGTTTACCGGTTGTCTTGGCCTCAGAAAACAATTATCGCCCGAAGGCACATGGAAGGCGGAAGAAATGGGGGTAAAACAGTAGGAGAAAGTCGTATTGGGTTAATAATGTCACTGTCGGGAGAGCGATAACTTCTGATACTTCCCGGTCGTTTATGCCGCGGAAGGGGTTGACTTGAGGGACCCCACCCCGAGTCTCTGACTCAAAAGTCTGACCTGCGAGACAACAGGATACAGGGTTTTCTTGGGGGACCCCACCCGGAGCCAATGACTCAAAAGTCTGACTCACTTGGCAGTGAGGGGCTTGCCTAGCCCGAGGGCGCAGTGAATAAGACATTGATGTCTGATTCTGTTGAGGATTGCGTGTGCTGCAATGGCTGAATCATGTTCTAATTTCCAGAGTTGCTGAGGGTCGGTAGGAGGTTTCTTACTACATCTTACGTGTTCTTTGGTGCGTACTTCTAGCTGCCGGGCGGTCTGTCCAATGTAAGAAGCTTGACAATCCTTACATTTAATTTGATAAACACAGTCTGATTGCTCCAGAACTGTTCGTTTGTCCTTTAAGTGGACCAACTTATTCCTTAATGTGTTGGTGGCTTTAAATGCCACTCTTATATTGTGCTGATTGAGGACCCGTCTAAGGTCCTCCGATGTATTCCTTCTGTACGGAATAACGGCAGTTGACACCGCAGTTGAAACACACTAACATGTGCCAGTTGATGACTGTTTCATTTGAAGCTTGTACATTGTAAATTTTCTGATTTAAATCGCTTGATAAAGGCTCTCCGAGAGGGTCGAAACGTTGCGAAACCGATAACTCTGGTTTTTAACTCGTTGTGGCTTAACCAAGGAATTACTTAATAATGAGCATCAGCACAACGCACAATATGTTTTCCCATATCCGTTCTGTTTACGGTTCGGAAGTACAGTATAACAGTATTCCCTCAGTTGACATACACAACACCGAAGCATCTTGTGATCCTCTCAATAACGATCACTCACGTAATCTTGAAACGTTAATCAAACAACAACAGCGTGTTCATCCATGTAGACGGAGAAAGAGAGACGCATAAAATCGATTGCATATTGACGTTCATTACCAAATACTGTACCTCCGAGCAGTACACACATGTTCTATCAATTCCCTGTGACCTACAATTTATTGTCTACTCACATTTCTCGGCAGGAGTGAATGTTATACTTTATGATATTTATTTCATTCCTAAGTTAACAGTCTACGCTTTTTAGTTCAGCTATCACAAGCCACTCGTTAGATGAATAAAGCCTATGATGCAGGCCTCTCACTCTTCTGCTTCTGACGCGAAATCGTTGTTCTTGCACTGTCGAGTCTGATTGTTTGCAACAGTGGTTACGAACTACGAAGAAATCAACTGTCACACTGAGTAAAGTGGGTAGGTGTCATCCGCCTGCATGGTGCCTTCGTGATCACTCAAATCGTCAGTCAAAAACGCTATCCGAGATAGTAGTATGTCGCAGTCAATGGTGTACGTGCTTGCACGTAATTTCCCGCCCATCTGTTTAGTTTTCTTTTAATGGTTTTCTTAAGTCTGTTCTAGAATATTCCACGTCGCCGTTGGGATGAGCGGTGGCCCCAGCCACAGCACCTTTTGGTTAGGTTCAAGGCTGTTGTGATGATGTGACTATCTCCTCACTTGTTTCGAGGCCAAGATGATGTACACACACCGCCTATGCATAGATTACACAGATAGACAGATCACACTGAAAACCGTTAAAATAACCCGTGAGATCAATAGAATCTGAATTGCTTAGCACAACTAACCTTTATGATTTCAAAGGCCGTACGAAACAAACGAGGGATTCCCGGTAAGGCGTATATATTTCGTACTTTAACCACAGGATAATTACTCTGCCGTCCAGTTGAATAGTCAATACCATAAACCAACTCGGAGGACACAGGAACTTGGGACAATCTGATACGCGGGTCTGATGGGTTCACGGTGGAGTCGAAACCGAAGAAATTTTCTACAACGTGCATAAGTTCTGGATGCGTAAAAGTCTTTTGTCCCAACGCCTTGGCCAGACCTACATGTTAATCTGTTTTTTCTAACGATTACACTTACCTTCGAAGGTCACATCATCGTGAGTTGGGCCAATTCCACCTGAAGTCAGAACGATATCAAAGTTGTGCATAAATTCACGTGCTTCTTTAGCAATTATATCTACATTGTCCGGCAGGACGCTAATCTGCAAGTAAGCCAGACTAACGTTTTATAAAGGTAACCTACCTTCCTCAGCTTCAAGCCTAGAGAGGGTGCCGTTGTGCAAACCAAGCGGGAGTTAATTTCTTCGACTTTACCGTTAAGAATCTCGTCCCCAATAACTAGACAGAAAAAGTGAGGGCAAGATTTATTTCGGCATAATCAGCTTGTAAATCGACTGGAAAAATTCTAGCCTCTCGTTACAGATACGTTGCATAGTCGCTTCTAGATTACATTTTCGGGAACAATACAATTAAAGTTACAAAGAAAAATTAATCTGAGAACGAATGAGGGATGCCAACACGAATATTAGTTGTAGTACTACTACACCTATAATTAGTCAATCAGTAAAGTTTGTGTCCGAACAGTAAACTTCGGATACAAACGATGCAATGCCACAGAAAGAATCAACGCGATGAAAAAATCGTCGACGGAAAAACCTCAGATAGCGAGACATCATTAAAAACCGTAACACTTCAACACGTCTGGAGAACTAGTCATCGCTATTGCAAGTTACCATCACAAAAATGAGCAGCAGCCAACATAAAAAAAAACTGAAAGGACATAACAGGCTAAGACGTGGACCGTTTGTAAGAAATGCGGTAATACACCAGTGCAGGATGTTAACCTGCGCACTAGATAATTAGACGCTGAAGTGATAAGGAATGCGTTCGCACGGGCATAAGGCGATTCATGCAGGTCGCGCGTTCAAGTTGGACAGTCAGTAAACCACACCGCTGAGTGAAGTATTTGAACATAAACATATGCGAGCAGAAACGCGATCATGTGGAAAATTGATTATTGTTTAGCCCTTGGAAACATTAAGTTGAAACATCTTGGAAATGCGCAATCTTTAAAACGGATAGCGATGTGTTGATGTTGCTAAGTGTTCCAATCCGGCTCGGTGAAGTAAGTACAACTCAAGGGCATTCTCCGCCTGGATCACTCCGGAGTGGGACTACACTGGGTCCCAGTGCATCACGATCCTAAGTTGTTACGAAAAGGGATATCGGACAAAGATGTTTCGTTTAATGTTAGACACTCAGCCAAGTTATGAGCATGCCGCACGAGAATACCTTAGCAATTTTTCAAAAAGGTGCAATCTCGGATGTTATTCGGTTAGTTCACTTCCCATGACTGTTACACTAGTAGCTTTTCAACCAAGGTTTGTAAGAAATGCAGTAATATATCCGTGTACATAAAATGCACACAGCTCAATATGCTTCGATTGGTACTTATTCGGATGTCCTCGAAAAGACGGTGACCAGTCCCGTGCTTATTGTCACGTTCCAGGGTTCTTACTATTGATCCCAGATTAAGCTGAAAACAAGTATCCGTAGTGTTTTCGATCATCCTTTGAAATGTGGTTTGCAGTCGAAACACAACCAGGTTGGTTTAACGTGTTGGGACCGTAGTATGAGTATTTTACACGGAAGGCGTTACACCAGAAATAGTGAGGGTCAAACGAATCACAAAATGGATCATTCGGCTCCACAACTGTAGCACATATACAGTGCATATTAATTGAAAAGTAATCAGCTTTTGTGAAGTCCAGACCAACGCGCCACAAAATGAGTAGTTGGACCACAGTTTCTTCACACAACTGTTAAGAATCTCCTTCGGGCTGTTGGTCTATTCGTACTGATGTAAGGGGACGACACTAAAGTTCGATGAAATCTAGCTAGCTGGACAATGTCGAAATTACGGCGACGGGACTTATCAAAGTCGTACGAGTGGTCTAACAGTGGCAAACCTAAAAGTATACGCGCAAGACACAAAACTGTATAACAACATGTTGGGAGGATTACTCTTGTAGTCTGCGACAAAAAAGCACAGAAGCAGTGAGTACTTCATACATAAGTCCAACCAGCAATACTTCCGCTCTCAATAACGTGTACTTCTGTCTTGTTCTACTAAACAGTTGGCTGCTTCATGGCGCTCAATTCAACTAATAGTTGTCTGTTTCCGATTAGCATAGTCATTTTAAAATCATATTTTGATGTGCGACAGTGAAGCAGACGGCTTGCCACCAAGACTATCATGTCAATAAGTCGAATATGGAACCGTGCTCACATGAACGTTAGATACACCCAACAACTTCCGATTGGCACAACTTTCACATGATACAAGTGGTTGCATGGTCAAGTTACTAAGGTATCTCTTGAAAGGTTAACCATGAGAGGGCTTTGTCATCGATGAACATGATCTATATAAAAACAACCACGCTACTAGGTAAACAACAAACCACGCGACTTAGGTTCACAACCAAAAGCATTATCAGTGACCAAAGGTCAGTGGGCCATATGTGACAGCTAGATTTTTTGAGTTACTAACGGGTGATGACGAACAAAAATGCTACCTCCAGCTGCAGGGAGCAACCATTTTGTCAATAACTCTCGAACAAAAAGCCTTAACATATGGATAATCTTTAACCCTCTAAATAACACTAACCGAGGTACTTGAAGTTATATAAGGGTGTTATTTTGTGAAAGGAGCGTAGCAACTAAAGTACACGAATTTGTTGGGACTTAAAATTGACAACTACATAAAATGTACCCAATAAACCCATTGTCCGTGGAAGAAGCATTCCAATCCGAAGGTGAAGAAACGAGCCAAGCGCACACATAAATTGGCGCTATTTTAACAAGCAAGCCAGATGTTCTGGCCCCAGTTACCCGCTACACTCTTGAGTTAAATACATGTAACGTAGGCAGCGGGACGATGTTCTTCAAGAAAGGGTCTCAGCGACAGTTCTGTAAAGGAAATAAAGACGAGCGTGAGCAGAAGACCTGGTAACACATGCGTACGACTAATTCGACTGAAAATCAAGATCACCCACAACATCAGGCTGTGCTACGCTACTCGCTGTGGGTATCAGTAGACATAACATGTTCAGTAGGTTTGTTACCGTTCTAGAAAGTTTCCGACTTATAGATGATTCGCTTCACGATATTACGGATGGGAACGTGAATATGGCTGTTCATCAAAATGCTCGGTGTGGCGACAACAGTATCGGAGAATTGATAGTGCGCCGATAAATGTAAGGAAGGACACCGGTTGAAGAAAAATGTGTTCATTTAGGAGTGCGTGCTAAGGAGCTTCATAGCCGTAAGGTGGCTAGGAGCACAGACCTACGGTGAGAAAGATGAAGGGCGATATGGGTTGAATGAGATGAAAACTAAAGTGGTCTGCAGCAGTCACGGCTCTAGCAGACCGGCAGAACAACAAGCAAGACAAATAAAATCAGGTTTGCGAGCAGATAAAGGAAGGAACAAGAAGCGTAGATAAATAAAGCAGAAGTGTGAACAACAGATTGTGTGTACCGTTAGGTACTGCGGCAAGTTCCAGGTAATCAACGGAAGCTAACGCCTAACGCCACGTAACGCGATAGATACGGGTGGCAGATACTTGAGAACTGCACTTCGGCCTGATGCTTGTCGAACAGACGTCTGGACGAGCCTAGGGATTCCGCAGTGATAACCTCCTTTAGAAAGGTATTCCAGTAATGAGCCTGTAAAGGAATTGTCCTTACAACACATTTTAATGCTTTGCTTTAAAGAGTTCCCCCTTGAAATTAATCTTGTCATTGAGTTGCAGACGATGAGTGCGGGAATAATGAACCGAGTAGGATTCTGTGAACTATCATTCCGTCGGCCTGAAAACAACGGTGCTGAAGACTGAACACATTCTGGTGTTTAAATACTGGTGTGCATGAAAGTTCACGAAATCCCACTACTCGTTTACTGACCTAACTTCAAGAATTTTCAGGAGGCTAGATGTTCCGATGTAGGTACGGTGAACAGACCAGTGTTTCAGTTCCAAACGAGACCTCAACAGACTACCAAAAATACTGAGAAAACGGGTTTGATGTGAGTGACCTAGGTTACGCGCACTGTGCTGTTGGCTGCGTACCGACGACCACAGTTTCATATCACGCATAAATATCAGATATTCACAATGCACAACGAGAGTGATGTCCTTGAACAATATAAGGAATGTTGAAGGATCTGTTAACAATTTCTGCGGTAAACCTCCAGATTCTGAGTGAATATTGGAGTATTTGCCGAGAACCGTTGCACTATAGGATTTGTCGAAGAGGTAATCTTCCAGCGATTTCACAAGACCGGGGTTTTGCCGGGAGGACTTGACGGTCAACTCTGTTCGACGGTTTTACGAAGTCTAAATAAACGATGTACGCATCTTAACCGGAATTACCTGCCTTTGTCAAGAAATCAATAGGTAACAGTGAGTTAATGATGCACAGACAATCAAGACTTGAAATATGGTCAATAGCAGAGCGAGGGGACGATGAACTGGAACATTACTGCGGTTCCCGCCGGTGTCAATCGGCGACGCATGCCGATGCTTCTTTCGGTAAGCACGTTACTCACCGTTAGTGAGTTGAAGACGGGGCGCAACGGTGCTGTCAGTGAGTCAGCACAATCCTTAAGAACATTTGGCGAGGTACCATCGGGGTCTGGCGGCTTGTAGATTTTAAGATACATGGGCCTCCTAAGCATACCAGCTGCGAATGTCCAGGCATTTTCGAGTACTGGAACTTAAATGTTAATAACTGTAGCAGCTGAAGCGGGCTATTAACACTGAAGCAAACCGTCTGCAGTCGGCTAGCGATTGCTTCGGCATTTGGCTCGGTTAAGCTACTGTAAGCGGCAATATATGGTATACCTGGCTTAAACTTAAATATGTTGAATAGATGAGCGTGAAATGCTTTGGGGGTTCCTTTCGAGTGGTTGCTCAGATCGCCATGAGAGTCAATGCGGTCATCATTTTCAACAATGAGACGTACCCGTGGGTACCATGTCTCAGGCCAAGTCCATGAAGTAGTGAAAAAATAAATACATAAGCACAGAGAGGACAGATGTCAGTTCTCCTGACATTTTTACGTGCCGTGTTGTAGTGTAAGCGAGTCCGCTCAGTACCGTCATGTTTAAAGTAATCCCGATTTACTTTACTGACCCACTTAGACTTTGGTGGAGGTATGTCGATGATACGTTGGTGGTGATGCGTACAGAAACTATTGAGAAGTTCATGGAACACATAAATTCATTTCATCAGCATACCAAATTTACGACTGACTGCGAATCCCCCCCTCCTCCTCCTCCTCCTCCTCCTCATCATCATCATCAGCATGATGACAAAATTGAACAGGAAAGGGGAAATCGGACACCCTTGACGAACACCACTAGAAGTGATGAACTCCCGAGACAGCTGTCCATAAACCCTCACCCTGCTTGCAGAGTGAGCATACAGTGATCTCAACAGATTCACGTATTTCCCTGGTACTCCCTTGCGAAGAAGACAGTTCCAGAGAACGTTACGAGCAACTGAATCGAAAGCAGCCTTCAGGTCCAAAAAGACCAAGACCGTCGGCTGCCTATAAGAGTGCCGATGTTCCAATGAAGGTAACAAGGCTCCTGGACCAGACCTCATCCCTCCTTCTCTGTTCAAGGATGGCGGGGAAAGGTTAATATCAGAACTGACTAAACTCCTCCAGACGATTTGGGAGACTGAAGAGGTACCTCGCGATTGGTGCTTGTCAACAGTAATTCCCGTTTTCAAAAAGGGGTCCAAGTCTATGTGACAACCACAGAGGCATCAGTGTTCCTGTTGCTTCCAAGTTACTCACTGGCTCTCATTTTACGTCGGCTCACTAAACCCAGAGAAAGCCAGATACGTGAAGAACAGGCAGGATTCCGATCCGGTCGAGGGTGCGTTGACCACATTTTTACCTTGCAAGACGGAATCTTGGAACATCGGCACTGTTATAGGCAGCCGACGGTCGTGGTATTTTTGGACCTGAAGGCTGCTTTCGATTCAATTGCTCGTAACTTTCTCTGGAACTGTCTTCTTCGCAATGGAGTAC
>LOND01028689.1:24607-69671 GCA_014220965.1 Paragonimus kellicotti | reverse complement strand
ACAGTCTCTTACTTCACCTGGTCTACGATTTTCAACGGGCTCCATTTACGTGTGTTGCGCCTCACGCCATATCTTTGTTAATTTCGGCGCTACGTTTCTGTTGTCCACGCACGGTGTTCCCGGTGTTGTCGTTCTTGCGGCACTAATTGCCTCTCTCTGTCTCTGGTCACGCGGACCCCCAAGAGAATTCTTGGTTCCCTACCGTATGTCGGCTCAAATGACGAACTTTGAGCTGCTGCAGGCTTCGCCGTGTGGTGTCCAAACAGTAACTCTAGTAGTCCTTATTCCCGATTATTGCCTTTACTGTTCAATCATTCCTTCAATGTACGATTGAACCACTGCCGTCAACCCATTCGTTTGTGGATGGTACCGGCGATGTTCTCAGGTTTTGAAACCTTCCGCTTCTGAACGTCTGAAATTGCCACTCCTCAAAACACATGTCCTGGTCCGTGATAACTCTAGACGGTACCCCGAAGTAAGTCACGGCATTGTTCATGAAAATATGTGCAACCGTTCCGCTTGTTTGATTTGACGTGGGAATGGCTTTCACCCATCGTGTGAAATGGCCGATCATTACAACTATGTAGCAATTTCCATTTGGGCCCGTCGAGAGTGGATCGAAATGTCTATCCCCCATGTGTACGCTGCTTGCTCTGTTACGTTGGATTCCATAGGCGGTGTTGTAATTAGTATTTCTCAATTCCGTTGGCAGTTGGGGCACACTCGAATGGAATCGGTCACATCTTTCCGCATCGTGGGCCAAAATACCCTTCGCCGCAGCAGTTCGAACACGCGTTCTCGTCCCATGTGAACACCTGTGTGTGCCAGTCAGACCACGCGTTCCCCCTAGTCCACTGTAATAAATGGCAGTCTGCACATCTACATCAACAACCAGTTGGCCGTTCTCCAAATGTGACCGGTCCCAGATACGTACCAGTTCATTCAGTTCGGACGTCGAGTTTTGGGTTTGATTCCTGCTAGTAAATGTTCACCTGTTTCGTGTACTTGAGGGTCTTGTTGTTGACTGACATCCTTTTGTCGGCAACCAGTACTTCGTTCAAGGGTGTGGCCTTTAGTCGGAAGCCCATTTTTCTGTATTAGTCGCAAAAATGGGTCAGGTACGTTGTTGTCTCTGTCACAGACATGTTCCAATGGTAAAGCTGAACTCTTGTAGTCGAAGTGTCCAGCGCGCCAGTCATCTGTGTGGATTCGTTGCCATCTTCAGCCAGGTCAGGGATTTGTGGTCCACCTTAGCAAGGAAGGTGGTCGCTATCAAATAGGTCCTCCACTTCTCCAGCGCCCAGACGATAGCTAGGCATTCTTTCTCCGTGGTGGAATACTTTCTCTCTGCTTCCGTCAGTACTCGACTGGCATACTCAATTGTCTCCCACGACTATGGAGGAATTGTCCCGGTTCTAACATCACCTGAACCCACTGACATGGGAAATGGTTCATTCGGTTCGGGGATCGTAAGGCATTGTCGAATGTTGGCAGCTCCCTACTTGAGTTGGTTGAGTGTCACATTTAAGTCTTCAGTCCAGAAAAATTTCTCCTTCCTCAGCTGGTGGAAGAGTGAATATGCGTCTTAGAGAACCTAGCCGTAAATTTTGAATAGTAACCAACCATTCGAGAAAGAACCTTAACTGCCGCTTCGACTTTGGTGTTGGGAAATTTTTGATGCCTGACAACTTCTCTGGCAGTGGTTGGATTTTCCCGTTACCAACTGTGTCCCAAGCAAACGATTGAACTGCGACCGATTTGGCACTTCTTACTACTCAATTTTAGGTCGACTGTGTGTTCCGATACCGTATTGGAGAATATAACGATTTCGTTTCTATTCATCGTTACTTCTTCCTGATCTTCCAGAATGTGAAGCAAGAGAAGTCTGAAAGTGATTGGATCATCCTAAGGAATTCGTATTGCTGTCCGTTCACACAAATGGCGTTGTTTGCGCTGTAATTCAATGTCATTGGCGGTTGCCACTAACCGGAACACGGGTCTATGACGAGTATTATTTTGGCTTCGTGCAGATGTGCACTAGGAACGCATCTTTGATTGTTACTCGTTTAGGTTTTCTGAAATCGACACGAAATCGATAGGTTATATCTGATTTTCTAATCAACAGGGCAGGTGACTAAAATGGGTTGCTTGTCTTCATCAGCTGGAATCAACTGGAATGATGTCCTCGGGCACACTGATCTACATTCCGTGCCTGGCTGCGGATCTATCGAATGTTTCATCCATGTACAGAACCCGTACTGGTCATCCGCATTAGTGAATAGATGAGCGAACTCATCAACACACTGCTTGATGGCTGGAAAGGACATTCTGGTAGAGATTTCGCAGTGACCCTGCCCACTCGGCATTGCCCATTTGTCTTCTCGCGACAGAATTTCGGGGCATCACCATCGACACGTAGCTCGTTCTTCTCCAAGCCTACGTTTGCCTTCAGCCGACGCAGAAGATTGGCACCTATTATGGTTTCTTTTACGTTGCCAATTACTAACTTCGCGTGTCGTAGGCCGACATCACTTATTTGAATTCCGACATTCAGAATCTCCAGTATCTTCAACGCCATCCTCTGACCGCGATTAGATTCCATTTACCAAACATAACGGACAATCCCTGCACCTTGCTTGTAATTGACGCCCGTGCTCCCATGTCTACTACAGCGATCTTTCGTTGTAACTGAGTCAGCATTTTTACCCATGGAACGCCCCCACAAGCTGGTACCACAGAAAAAAAAACAAGAAAAACGTCTGTTAGGGCAATGGCGGCCAAACAAAGCAACGATTGCAGTGTGGTTGCTCACATGCCCGTCTAACTTGTCTTTTTGGTTCCACATTCGTCTTCAAACCTTCCACTGCCTTCGTCAGTTGCTCCACTTTCTCCTCGAGCTCCCTGACTTCTAACCATCCGACTTCCATCCGCACGGGCGGGCGGTGTGCAATTCTGACCGGCGTTCCGATATCCATGATTCTACAAGACTCTGCCATCCAAACCTTCTTTTGCAATTTCGGCGACAAGCTCTGGATAAATTGCTTCCTCACCAATCTGTCCTTCGTTTTCTCGTCCGCTTTCGACAGACCCAAAATTCAACTGCCGTAATAAATGTCGATTATTAGACCGAGGGGTCTTGTGTGTCGGAAAACCCGGCGCCAAAGAAACGACCCATCGCTCGCTGCCAGTCTTGTTCCTAGGTAAATTCCTGAATCAGTGCCGCCCCGTTTCACGAGGTTGTGGCCCTTGTCTGTTTATTCAAAGCATAGGCAACCTTTTGTGCACGCGGTGAGCAGTGCTCCCAGTGCTGTCACAAGTTGTGGTTGGCCTTTTGGTCAGTTGCAACCTACAATCGTCTCAGATTTCGACAGCCACCCTTCCACATATCCATCCGTGAGCGGGCTTGGCCACGCCAGCTTTATCACGTGTTCAGGGTATGGCGCCAGTGTAGCAGTCGTTCAATAAAGCACGATCATCGTTGTCCAACTCGTGCTCACGTTTATGAAACGGAGGTCCAATCCACGATACAGCGGCAGTTTCCACTCGCACGCCGTGTGACAAACCCAACTAGACAAGCGCAAGGATGCGTGCCCTGAACGGAGAATCGTGCACACGAGCCCGCAGTACTGACATGCACACACTTAACAGAACACCAGAGGAATCTATTCGGCCACAGCAGAGTCTTAAAAGATTGGGCAATTATGCTGTGAAGTCGATAAGAGAATGATAGGCTACGATGAGACATCATAGTGAAAAAACTGGACATCGGTTAAATTCGAACTATTGACAAAAACAGCATGCCTCTAAGTGATATGAGCACTGCTAAGTGAGCTACTGAAACACGCGAACAGCATAAGCCCACTACTCGTTAATAGGATAGAAGTGCACCACAAAAAAGCAATGCGAAACAGGGACGAGTAGCTCATGAGGATGTATGAGCGTTCTTTTCCGTGAAGAATAAAACAGTCCCGCTTCTAGTAGACAACACTAAAACAAAACAGCGGCGTTGACGAAGATCTTACGGATCGAACACTACTGCGTTAACAACAAGCGCCTATACTTTGTTTAGAACTAACGCAACTAATTTTCAGACGTTGTTGTATGTCAATATTTGTATTTTCTTTTCTACTCTATTTGACGGCCATGTCAAGTAAATCGTACTGCACAACATTTCAAATCAAACGATGCTCCATACTCGAGTCATACTGTCAAACACGAATCGACTCATCCAATGGAACCAGAAAGAAGTCTAATTATCTTAGGCTACTTTACAAACAGTATGGACCACAATCTCCATTATGTCCCCTCTCTGTAATGGTCACTTTCCACATCCCCGGGGGCGTTCATAGCAGGGAAGGAGCACAGGGACTGTAAATTCCAACAGGTCGTTGATGAAACACGCAAGGTTGATTCATTCTGTATTGTGTGGAAGATGAATCAATCCTGATTTTTGAAGGCAAATTACACCATTGCAACAGTCAAATACGAGTAAAATGAACTTATCACATTATCAACATCATCATCGTTAACTTTTGTATAGTTCGTCACCAAAATGTACGAAAATGAAATAATCCCAAGGACATCTTAATACTTACTTTTCACTATATAAAGTGAATGATTCTTGAATGATTTTCAAGGTGGCAGAATAGATATCAAGAAATTCCGCGTGGGTGGTGATCTTTTGTCGATTGGAAACGTCGGCTGGGAACCGTTCGAGAATGGCCCGGAGTAAGTTTGAACACGACCTAATCAACCTCACATTGGTCAACTGCCGAGTGAGCAGACTGCAGAGTCCTGGGCCAAAGTATTTCACATTATGGAGCAGCGTTGGACTTTCCTAGGCGGAAACCGAAGAGTTGAGGCTTGATGTTTCAACAACAAAAAACTAGGAAATTTGTCACACAGAATACATGAGGGCAATATTCCAGATGAAAATTTAAAAAAAACTTAGATGCACAAAAGGCAGAATGCGACCGGATTGTCCACTGGGAATTCCCAAAGGTTTTATTCGAGTAGGATGCACAAAGAAGAAAATGTTAGTCACCAGAAAAAAAAGATGCCGACTAAGTTCGATGGTCAAAAAGATTCATCATTAACTCAACGAAGGAACTGCACTTTAGGGGAACGTAAACAAATTGCTGACGTTCGACGTGTCGTTAAGTCACATTTTTCATACAGATATCAAAAAACAGCTGACAGCCGAAACAACGGGTTACAAAGCAAGGCATTTCAAAATCTATAACCTAAGCAAAAAATGTCGTTTTAAAATAGTAAGAGTACAACGGAATACAGAATTTGGTGCATGCAATTTGAGTGACAAAAAGCATCATGTGCGTTCAAATGGATCAGAAATGACCAAATACACCTTGAGAAACAAAAATACAGAGGCTTGTGATAATAACAACCAGTGGGAGTTGGTTGTTCAAATTAGAGTGTCGATCAGGCAAACTTTCCGCACATCCTCGAACAATCCAGTAGACTGATTCCCTTCGGGGACAACAGACTGGATTTTTCTCTTATCAACAGCATATCGATCAGGTAGGTTTTCCGTCCTCATATGATAAGAGTTTTATCATTGTGTAAAACGTTGGAGTACGCCCAGGTGGCTTCCAATCAATATACAAGCGGTTCACATAACTGGGGCTCAAAACACCGACCATATGATTGATGGAAGGTGTCATCACCACTGAGATGTCTGGAACTCGCCTTTAGCTCCGCCGTATACCATCCACCAGACTGACGGAAATACAAGTGAAACAGAACACCATATCATGCATTATACACTCAACAGCAAGTTGAAGGGCTTAACTATTCAAAAATGGATGATACTCTCAACGACAGACCATAAAACTCAAACTTACCAGCGAGGTGAACAGAATGCGCAGCACATCCAGGGTCATGAGTAAGTTTGTAGTTTGTGCTGCGCCGAGATTACCAACAGCGGCTGTGGCAGAACTGGCGTTGGGTCCAGATTTACCAACGGGAGCAGACGAAGCAACGGAAACACTGGAAGTGTTCAGGCTTGATTGTCCACCAGGTCCAGTGGACGTGCCACTAGGTATGGACGTCGCATCATCCATGACAAAATAGCGATCAATGAAGCTGAGACGAAGTTCACAATTCTGAGCCCCCCAAACATCCGGTCGAAGAGTGAATTCCAGTTGCGATAGAGCACGCAAAACGGAAGCTTCAGACAAGTTGCCATTCTGACTGGTGTCAACGGCCTAGCAAGGAAAAAGAAAAGACAGTGGGAAAATAGTGACGCAAACACTACTGTTGTGTCTGAGATCAAAGATGAAGGCACCATAGGAAATGAGTTCAGAATGTAACCATTATGTTGCTCACGAACAAACTTCGGACTACAAGTTGGAATCTGATGTGACATAACTAACTATTCACAAACACGTGTATTAGTACACAACTCCAGGTAAGCTAAAGTCCACGCATTTCAGACCGAGTAAAAAGACACGCTGATAGTCCGTGAATCCTGAATATAAAAAATATTGCAATATCCTGAAACAACTAAAACGTTTTCGATTGGGACAGAATTAACGAAAGTACAATTTGGCTTGGGCTCGAGAAATTTTGCGGCAAAGATCAGAGTGCCGACAAGATTACAGTCATAAATGTTCACGAAGCCAGTGAAGTAAATGACAGGAGACTACAAATTCTAACCTGATCAAAATTAAGTCGACCGTTGCCGGAAAAATGTGCGACTGTAAGGGGGGTTGGGAAGAACAGGTTTCATATAAGCCACCCCAACTTCAGAAAAACCAGCGTTGCAAGGCCTGCTTAAGTCACAGTTGAGGGAATATAGTGTCATTTATGAAACGAACTGAGAAGCGATAGAAAACGAACTTCACATGGCATTCAGAAGTATCACATTGATAAAACATAAAAGCACCGGCGAACTTAAAGTTGCTCAACAAATTCGTACTGACTGCTACCATTGATGTGCGACCGCTAATATCTGGGCTTAACGGCGAACTGAGACAGTTCTGTCAGATACCTCACAGTCTTCGTATGACAAATATCAAACTAATATCAACTGTATGGCTCATTCATTTTTCTCACAACGTCCGCCCACCCATACCATCAGCAAGGTACCAGAAATTGGATGAGATGGAGCTAGAGGATTCGACAAGCATATACACTTGGATAATCGGGCTGGTCACCAACAAATGAACTTTTTTCAGGTGTGTAGTGAGGAACATTCAAGAAAGAAAATACACAGAAAAGCGAAGGGGATCTTGCGTAAACCGTGGGGAGGATTAGCTTGACCCCAGTCATTATAAAAATTCTGGTTTTTTGTTCGCCGACCTGCTGCAACTAGGGAAGCAGCTTCAGAGAACAACAAGCAGGGTTTCATATTTGACAAGGATGCACCGAACGAATTTTCGTCAAACGCCGAGACAGCGTTACACGTATCAGTGGCCAATAACATCCGTATTTTACGACTATGAAGGTGTGTTTGATTAATCAACCCCTTCAGAGTCGCTTAAAAGGAACAAGTATGTGAATACACCGTAGAGACTTTATTCCCATACGAACTGACAGTTTCAGCGTACGTCAGGAATGCCCAATCTCACTATTTATGTATAATTTTCTCACAGACGAAATAACAGAGCACTGCATGTGACAATCACAAGAAGTCGCCGTGAACGTCCTATCCGATGGAAGACTGTGACGACAGGGTGTTGCTATTTGACAAGTTAGAAGCAGCACAGACAATGCTAACCGCTATTTAACGCTCGGTTCACATCACATCATAACAGCCATGAGCCTGACCAAAAGGTACTGTGGCTCGGGCTGCCGCTCACCTCAACAGTGACGTGGAATATCCTAGAAGAAAACGTTACTAAGGTTGAAAATTAATAAAAGAAGTCTAAGCGGAAGAACTAGAAATGGTATGGATGCAGGTACGCCATTGACTGCGACACACCGCCATCTCGGATAGCGTCTCTAACCAGCGGTTTGAGTGATCACGAGGACCCCATCCAGGCAGGCGACACCTACCCACTTTGCTCAGTGGAGCAGTCAGGGTCTTCATATTTCGTGACCACGTTGTTGCTTGACCACCACGTGGTTTCACCCAACTGTTGGTGGTCTCAGTATATAATGCCCGGTACGGTAAACGATCAGCTGGCATACGGAGTACGTGACCTAACCATCGCAGGCTGTGCAACGTGAGTAGTTGACCAATTGATCGCGCATCCCGAGCGTTCCGGAATACGCGCCGGCGAACTGCCGTATTGCTCACGCGATCAGTCCACTTAATGTGGGCTATTTGGCGGAGACAACGATGGTCAAATACAGCAAGCTGTTGATATCTTCCTTGCGAACAGGCCACGTTTCCGAACCATAGAGCAAAACAGAACGTACACAAGCATTATATACTCTTCCTTTCAGCGACAACCGAACGTCTTTTCGACTCCACAGATGATGTAGGCTAGCAAAGGTTCCGCTAAATACTTCGGGAAACGCTTTGCAGACTCGAAGTACAAAATGCTTCTGCAACATTACTGTGATTAAGTACATTTTGTGTTTGAAGGTGAAGCAATAAAAATCATCGACCGCTTCGCATACTTAGGAAATTACAGTGGTTCTATGGGGAATGAAATAGAAACTGGTATCTCTCAGACTAGGGTGCATTGGCTAATCTAGGAAATCTGACGACAGAGAGGCATGTATCTGAGGCCTACTGAACAAGTATACAAGACAAATGTGAAAACTGTTACTTTAGGGCTGCGAAACTTGTTAGCTCAGACTTAAAGTCGTTAACTGTCCCCAGTTAGGAGACCATCGATGTTTGCGGTCGTTCGCTCGAATCAGGTGGCACCAACGGGTAGATAACGAAACGGTAAGAAAGCGGGTGTTTAGTAGTGATTGCCAAACGAGTTCTTTTGTTCAGTCACTACATTTGCACAGACTTAGATGGTTAGGTCATGTACTAAGGATGCCAGCTAGTCGTTTGTCACACCGAACACTGTTTGTCCATACTGTGACCGGCTGGCATTGGGAAATGAAGTCGTTCATGAAGAGGTTGGTCGCTGTGGGTCGGGTTCGTTCCTTGGCTGGGGACCTAGTGACTTGTTAGTGGCTAATGATATTTGATGAAATGGTGGCTAATCGTTGTTTGGTCGAGTTATCAGTGAAGTAAATGCAACCCATGATGCACGGGCAGTGAAAGCCGTAAGGAAGCTGTCTTGCTGATGACGTCTTACTTTCGCATGTAGCTCGGTTGTTCGCAAGGTGTAGGCACCTTGATGTTGAATGTTGTTGTCTTGTACTGGTAGGGCCCTTTCCCTTCTCTGCCTCTTTTTTTGTCTTAGCCAGGGATTGCTGTCTTCTTCAAGGTTAAATGACAGTAAAGCACTGGCGCGAACGGTTGATGCATAGTGCTCTTCGATGTAGTGGATGCCAGTAGTGAAGAGGAAAGCCTTTACAAAATGGTGAAAGAAGTCGTTAAACAAATTATCAGCCCCAGCGACTCCAGTTTTCCAAAAGCTGAAGAAAAGTTAATTTTTCTGTTAACAGAGATAGTAAGCTGAAGATGACGGCTAACGTTCAGAATCTCTTAGTACTAACCTGACAGAATGTCAGAAAGAGGATTCTACAATCTAGATAAGGGCTACACCAATTTAGACCCTATCTATCTATAGATATCCAAAAGAGAGGAAGTGACGCTGGGACTCAACAGTTTGACTTTGTGCCGAAGTGACCATTCATAGGCTTCCCAGCTGATGCACTTCGCGCCTTCTCCACAGTTCAAAGCAAACCCACCAGCAATGCTATTTCCTTTCGCTAAGTGTGCAGTTCTGTTCACGCTGAACAGGTTTCATTTTACCAGCGTTCGTGATCACGCCCAGCTGCTCGCTTGGGCAATAGTATCCACTGTTATCCACGTGCACACTTTATACAACCAAATTGTTCATGTGGCACCTAAAATGATTGGTCACAGCATTTAAACGACATAAAATATTGTAATATTTAATAAAACCTCATGGGGTGAAAGCTGAAAACTTTATTTTTGCGCAGTATTGAAGAACAACACATACAGTTGCCGGACAAGCACTGCTAAATAATATCAGATAGATGGGATAATTTTAAGATTAAGAAATTACCTGACAGGCGAACCGAACCATCAAGTTGAGCAACTGGTCACGCTGCGGTTTGTCCAACAGCATCATTCCCGGCTAGTCATAGCACAAAAAAGAACAGCGGTTTCAGGAAAAAACGGACAGTGACAACATTACGAGTTCACTTAAACTGAACACGGAAGATTTAACAAAACATGCATAAAAGTGAACGACAGATGGACTATGACTGACAGATGAAACAGCCCAGTTTGCAAAAAGGTAAAAGATGGGGAGAAAACGATACACAATTGTCGTTTCCAACGGAGCAAAACGTTACAACGTAACGTATTTACATCTGTTTGTCGATCCGAATCAGTTGCTGAGACCTCGTCGGTCACGGTAACGTCCGCTTCCGTCAACGCTTGGCGACAACGGTGATCCCACCGCGCGGCCGTTTCTATCATGTCTAGAGCCAAACGTCGTTGTTCAATCGGTAGCTGCGAAATAAGTAAGAAAGGTCAGAAATAATAGCAAGCTACGGGAAATAGCACACTGATAAAACGGATGCGAATATGAATACGGATATTGCGGATAGAATATGTGCGGTACCGTCTCCAAGAAAGTTGAAGTGGCCAGTTCAGTAACATCTAGTACACCAGACGGTTCCAAAAACAGAAGTGGCTTTCTAAGGAGGTAAGCTAAGGGACACACAAAAAGACAGGAGAATATGTCGTTGTGGGTAACTGGAGTCTGTAGTAAGTGGGAGTGAGGGTCGAGGAAAACAAGCTGGAGACACAAATATCACATATGTCCCTTAACGCCAATCTGATACACCGATTGTTACCAGCCACTGCACTGAATTTTGTCAAAAAAGCTAAAGCGTTCGAATACTTGTGTTTATCTCGACCAAACTGTAGCGTGAACCAGAACGATCGTCGTAAACACTCAACCACAGCCGACTGCGTCATTCAATTGCCACATAAACTAGGCTGAGTAAACACGGAAGTCAGCAGTCATCAATGTCTGCCTGTAGGTGAGGGTGGCAATGAATGTTAATGTCTGCAAGCAAAACATGTTTTCATTAGGAGATACTCCAAAGTTCATTTAACACTTGGCGTCCCATGCTTTCTGAGACAATCTGATGTACACAGGTATACAAGAACATACAAGTTCAAGGGACTAAAAATGAAGCGTTGGTTATCCAAGTGACAATATACCAAGGCCGTCAACTAAAACATATCCAGACAATCGACAGAACCTATAATGAGGCTAGACTGCACATTCAACTCATCACAATACCAGTATTACAGCTCTACAATAAAGATAACCTGTTTATTCAGACCTCATTCATGCACCCTTGGAGAGCAGGTTGTCAGTTGAATCGTACGCCAACTCTCAAAACTAACCTGGGGACATCGCGCAGGTTGACTGCCTCGTGTCAAAACGCGAGCAGTCAAAAACGCCATCACAATCGACAGTGCGTACCAGGAAAACACTGAAGTCTTCCGAGTTTATTAACAAACTTAAGGTCAGGCCAGGCATTAAGGACAAAAGTTAGCCGTCTGCCACAATGAACACATTTTGCCGACGCCGCACCCAACTGGCGTGAGGTGGAGAGATGACAACTTGGCGCAGGCGACTGAAGTGATTCAGAAAAGACTGGCCGATATAGGTGGGATCTGTCTATGTCGGCTGGGACCTTTGCGGTCCACGGAATGGGGGCCTGGAAACTTCAGATGGGACAATAGATAACCCTGATGCAGTGACATGCATGGTGACGTTGTTAGTCCGAATTGAGTACGAAGTGCACTCTAATGAAGCGGGCCCGCTTGCCTCTTCATGATTGCATAGCAGTTAGTAATCAGCACAAACTACTGATGTAATGTCGTCTTTGATGATAATGAAATCTTTCGAGTGGTTTATCGAATGCGGTGCAACCCACGAGAAGATACAAACAGAACACATCACTGCCGAAGCGAAATGTAGTCGAAAACGGTCCGCTCAAACACAGTATCTACCCCAGGCCGCATATCAAACAGGTTGTTAACGCAGCTGAACTGGTTATCTAGCGAACAAAAGTGGGGTAATGGAGCAATCAGAATAGCTTCAAACAAGCGAATATTTACTTTGTTTCCTATAAGCCATCCGACCGGAATCTCAACCAAACTTGTCACCAGTCTATATAGTTGTACAGATGTGAAGACGAAGTATAGAAAACGTACGTTCGTTCACATATCTCTCTCTTCTGCACATCTGACACGCAAACTACTGCGGGACAAATATGATGAGAGTATGGGTCATGCTGATAGTTTACTGACTGAAATGGGTTGCTATTCGCTTTGACAGTATAGAGGATGTACGCTACTGCGAATCAAGCGGTAGATCCGTTTTCTAATAAGGTCTGACATTCGACACTGGCTCGCTTCAACAATAGTCTTGGTTAGTGATGTCGTTTTAATGAAAAATATCAGTTACGTAGGTTCATTGTGCTTAGGTCGACCGATAGGTGACTGAGTAGGCACTGTCGGAACATCGCATTGTTTACTGACTAAATCGATTGGTTGGTTATCAGTTAGCAAATCACATGCACATCACGAACCGGTCGGTGAAAGAACCACGCACAACACAGGAACACACGAGCACCAAGTAGCCGAGCCAGAAATGAAAAGACTGGATGCCCATTGCTCATTGTTGATTGTGTGCTTAGATGACACGTTAACGGTTTCGTTGTCTCGTTCGAGCCAAAAACCAGTAAACAGTGATGAACAGTTAGTTGGTTCACTCATGCTTTGAAGCGTGCCCCTTCACACTACATGGCACGAACAACCAGCTTAAATGACTCACTCATGTTTGCATGTACAGCAATTGGGCGGTTAAAATGTACCTAGCTTATGTTCGAGAGTGATGGTTTATTGCTGGACTGCTTACTATAGCGTTCACATGCGCTTTGCACGAAAGGTCTGTCCAGTTGTGCCATTAAAGAGGTGGGTTTGCACACGTTCTGATAAGTTGTATGCCGAAGGCAGCACACAAAAAGAGAAGACGATAGTACAAACGTCCTTATCAAGAGTTTTAACGGCGCAATTATCGAAGCGTGATTAAACAAAGTATTCCAGCGGGATGTGGTGTGGTTTAACACACGAGGCCGTTCAGTGGTGTTATCAGTGAGGCCAGCTGGCACGTGGTAAACTAATTTGTACCTAGCGAAAGTGACGTTATGGAAGAGGCGGTGCAGGCAGGAACTTGGTGATATAGCGTGCAGTGGACGGGGTTGGACTTGGCTAAAAATCGTAGCAAAATTCTAAGACTGACCAGTTTTTTGTTAAAAACTACGTTCATTTAAAACTCAGCACGCCTACGTTGGTATCTCATACATATTCGTGTATTTTAAAGATAATGGAGATGTTTCTGAGGTGATACTGAGGATAACTAGTAAAAAACTGTGAGTCAACGTTGGAACGTTTTCTTTCGGAAGCAGATAATGGGCAACATCATTAATACTCATTTCGACGATATCCAAACACCGTCTTGCTACGCTATTGGTAAAACAAACGAGGACAACTGCGCCTAAATTACACAAATCACATCATCAGACAGCCGTCAATTCAGTCTTACGGTCAACTATCTAGGCATTTTTGTGCAGTTTCTGGATAAGTATGTTCCAGAGGTTTCAACCGAAATTACGCGGGAGGTACAGGCTGGCCAGTTCAATCAGCGGGGCAAGAGCAACACCTTTGTGAAGTTGAACACATGTACAGTGGTTTCTTTTGTCCCGAAAAATGGCTGTCGTCAGCATGACGTAATAGACGACTATAAAAACTTCTGTAACGTGTTAATAAAATGATTAGGATTTCATTCCTCATCCAATATTGCCACTCTACTCAGGCCAGAAGCAGTGAATGTCCTCTCCAGCGCTTGTCATTCAACGAGTTGCTGACTAACGTACATCATCTCAATTCAGAAATCATGCCACTACCACCAACACGTATCAGGGTCACACAAATATAAACTCTTCTAGTCCCACTGCACGGCCCAAGAGATGCGAAACTCCGTCCCCCTTGGACAACACTATATCTGCTGGTAGCTCCCTCGTCCTTCGGTAATGTATTCACAATCGGTATTAAAACTACTAGTGAAACATGTTACCGTCTGCTACGGGATGTATGCAACAGCGATTGAAATTATAAATTGCAATAATACAAATCATAATAATAATAATAATAATAATAATAATAATAATAATAATAATAATAATAAACAAGCATACTCTTGTGGTAATCCAATCAATTTAGAAATGGCAACCACATAAATTAGAACCAGGTCAAGAATAGAAACTGTTATTACTATCAACATCAACATCTTCAAAGTTGAAGAAAAATAGACAAATACTTCTGGGACATTTGAGAAAGGTTTTTAGGTCGGGTCTTTGGAGAATGGAAATGAACGAATAAGAGCATAAAATGCCTAGATTTCATCAGCCAACAGCAGAAAAAATACACCAAACATGAATAAGTGATAACAAATGACCAATGGGCATAAATAATACTACTCAGGCGCACAAAGCATCACCAAGTTGCCGGACAACAAACCTGTTGTGCAGACAGCCGAGATATAATCACGATTATGTGAGGCAGTAGCTGATGCCGAACTGGATAATACGAATCTGCATGGCGAACGATGATACCCCTGAAATAAGAAATAAATCGATCAACGTTATGTTAACAGGAGTTTGAGCTGAATGAGGTAAAAGAGGTGAAAAAACATTTTTGGTTGTTGAGAGGATTAGACAGAAACACATGAAACACGTGAAAAACGGAAAACAACATTAGTATAATGTTCTTCAAAAAAAGCGCGAAAGTTCAGGGAAAGAGGCTACTAACTGTGTGAGGATTTAAGAAAACGCAGAACAAGCATCTCAAGTGACTTCGTTCATCTAAAGAACAACGAACCAGGATGAGTCGTGCGTCAGACAAGGCTAGGACAACGCAACTAAGCGCCAGCATGAGATCCTTCTTAATAATCGATTTATCAGAATGAACACAATTCGCATTATGACCAGTTTACGTGGGTGAAAACGACGACTTTCGTTAAAACAGTTCAAAAGACTTCTGTAAATTAATTCCTTAACAAGTACCATATTACCAGTGCGTGCTTTAATGGAACCACCGTGCTCAGAACGTAAGTCGGGGGAAATATGGTTATCCAAAAGAATTAACACGAAAAAGGTAAAATAGATTGTGTTGTTTCAACTATTCGTAATTTCGTCTGCTAGTGCAAGTTCCGACCCTGTCTGCTTTGTTGAGCAGACATAACAGATGCTGACAGATCCGGAATTTCGCCAGCAAATACGAGGCTGGATGGAAAAGTAGCGTCCTACGCCGATCAAATGATTAATAACTATCCTAAGTAACTTTATTAGCTCACTTCAGTGTCGTTTAATGATCGTTGCGGTGAATAAGCAATTTTCAATAAGCCATCAAAAAGGTAGAAAACACTCGTACTCACGAGCAAACGAACTCACAATATGTGTACGCACGACTGTATTCCATGATCTTCGAGCATAATCTTTCGCGTGGTGGCAGCTAACAGTTTCTGCAAAAAAAGGGCGCAAACAGATAAGAACAGGATAAAGATGGAAAACGCGAACTGAAAGCAAAGAGGTTTATCAAAAATTGAGAATAAATACAAGATTAGTGATCAAACAGTTGAACCAAACACGCATTCTTCAGGTAAACACCGACGGCATAACATTAGAGCGCAAACTGACGTGATCATCCGATGTACAGATCCAAGCAGGAATCAAGATATCCAATGCCGGATTGACGATCTTCTTGGTCTCTGTGTGCGCACCCTTGGCCAAACAGTGAAACACCTGTGCAGCAACTGTTCTGATAGATTCAAATTTGGCGATCAAATGAGCTAATAGACGTAGCCCGGAATACTTCTCCTGAAGATCCACGACACTCAGGCTACTGGTTGTGCAAGGCCAGGCGAACTGCATGAGACGACTTAGACGATAACCTTGTGCACTGGGATGAGAAGTTGATAAGAAATAAGTAATGAATAAATGAACAAGAAATGAAAGTATGTAATTATGTGTAAAGATGTTGTTAGCTGAGCGGGAGAAGGCGTACAAACCCCAAAAGAAATATGACAGAATAGTTTGAAAACGTGCGCAATACAGACAAAAGTTACCGCCCAAAATATGGCCTTAACGCCACCCACAGCTAACAAACTAGACAGGGACTTACACACAACTCGACTCTCACCTTCTTCCAGACAAATGATCAAATGTGATTAGTCCCCACATTTAACGACAAATCTTTTCATGAGATGGAGGCTTAATTAAAGCGGAATTCCCAACCTGTCACAGTAAGTTTGTTGCTAATGTGCAACCTCGGAAGCGACAAACCTTCATATTATAGAGATGGACTTTCGGAGCAGTCTATGCTCAAGTCGCAATATCACTGATCCAGTTGGACGTGAACAACAATGTTGCAACTGCTTTCAACAGCGAAGCTAGAAACTGCTGGATACTACTACCAATGACCAACCATGGTGATCAGAGTTGAAACTAGACCGATGACATAACTTAGAATGTAAAATATTTGATGATTCTTTGTGTATTCAAAGACTATCTTCAAAAGAACGGCCTCAGAATTGCAAGATATGACGAAGTTTCTGTTTGTATGACACAAACTGTTATAGTTTGCAGATGGAAACGAGCTCAAAACGAGAGGAAATACTGAAAATTTAGTTGGCTTTTTGTTAATGAAGAAGATTCGAATCAAGCAGAACCCGTCAGTCCGAAAAGCTAGTGGGCACACCGATTAGATGTATTAATGCAAGCAGAACTTACCAGTTAGCATTGTCGTGTACATAGTCCGGAACATGGTGCACAAGAAGTCCAGCCAACTGATAGTAAAGAACATGAAGCTCTGTGGACGACTGAACGGCCGGGTCTTCAAGTAAAACTGAGATGAACAGATGAACTAAATCATCATCTGTTGAAAGAGAACAAGCAACGGATTAACCGAAAGCGTTTTCGTGGGATTTTGTATTGACAATAGCAGTTATAAGTGTAAATCACGCCGTATCAATCTGAAAGAACCAACAAAATCTATGCACGATTGATAAGGGGGAAAACAACCAGCATAGCTGATATTACGAAAATGTAACGGGTTACAGTTACCACCAAGCAAATCACAAGACCAGTAAGGCTAACACGTCTCAGCAAACAAACGTAGTAGTAGACCTCACAAGTTTTACGTGTTGACCAGACCGAAAAAGCCGTAAAAGGTCCGCCAATGACCTCTAATCACCTACAGGATTAACGGTGATGACAAAAATGTGAAGACTGCAATTAATGGCTGAGTACACTTATCAAGCTGTCTATAATACCACGTGGTATACATTTATGAACCGTCCAAATAACCAAATTTATCACAAACGTCAATGTTATAACAACAGAGAGGTAGTCTACATAATCGTCATGAACAAGGTTGGTGAAACTAGGGTGCCATCGGCATAAAAATACAATTTCGAAGACAGCGTTCAACCAGTCTGAAAGTTAGGTCACAGATTTATGCAAGCACAGGATAATTGTACAGTTCACCTGGGTTGCGTAAGAAAATCATGCAGCGACTGAGCAGATCGGTGAACTCGAGGGGAGATCAATGATGTAGACAATCGGACGCGAGTCAAAGCTTGCATCGGTTACTGGGAAACATTTTTATTCGAATAGTTAAATTACTGTCAGTTCATCCTACACATGGGTTGATAAACACGTTGATAACGATCAGTCATTTGTTTAACCGTCTTGATGGGCAGCAGGAGTATCGGCTGCGCGATGGCAAACACACAGAGGCAACGCAAATCGGTCGTTTGACTGGGGAGTTTAGTTTCCCGCGAGTTTGCTAGGTACACTAAAGGGCGCAAATGGACTGGTTTGTTCCATTACATAGATCACACCAAGATTCCTACGTAAATTATCAAACGTCTTCATAGCATTGTTTATCTGACCAAGTTAAGAGACGTTAAATAAAATATCGTTTACGTCCTACGTAAAAATCAGTGGTGCTCAAAAATTCACTTATGTCCCAGCACAATCATCAGAAGTCATCCAGAAGTAGCCCCGGTGATTATCCCACTACAATATCAACAAATAGCCGATAAACAGTCATGGAAAATAAATACTATGCTACGGGTGAACAGTAACACCGAATTTCAAACAAACCGCCGACAGATAGAAACTCGTTGTAACGGGAAAAACCGGATAAAAAGAAAGCTACTAGCAGAGGAGCGCCAACAAACGTTGATAGTCGATAAAAGGAGCACAGGTGTTCAAGGCTGATTCCGACTGCCTGTAGTTCATCAGTAGGTTGAGAAATGTCTTTCCCATCGATCGTAGCGATTGTACTAATGACAAGCTTCGCATTAGGCAGGAAGAATTATGCATCGAATCAACATCATAGACAGCAATACATCAGTGGTTCACACTGATGCTTGACTGCCACACAACCACGAAGAACAACAAAGGAAAAAACTTATATAGGAAGAAAGAAGAAAACAGAGGAGGGGAGGGGAAGTGGACCTAACTACTAAAAATAGCTACGTCTATATTCAAACATACAACATCAAGGCGCCTACACCTTGCAAACAAACAACCGAGCTGTAAGTAAGGCGTCATCAGCAAGACAGCTTCCTTACGGCTTCAGGTATTTGACCACCGATGTCTGCGTTCAATCGCTCGTATCGGGTGGCACCAGCGAGTAAGCAACGAGGAGGTTAGGAAGCGGGTGTTTGGCACTGATTGTCAAACGAGTTCTTTTGTTCAGTCGCTACATTTGCACAGACTTAGATGGTTAGGTCATGTACTAAGGATGCCAGCTAGTCGTTTGCCACACCGAACACTCTTTGCCGACGCTGCGGCCGACTGGCGCAAGGTGCGAGGTGGACAGATGATGACCTGGCGTAGACAAATGAAATCGTTCACGAAGGGTTGGTCACTGTAGATCGGGTTCGTCTCCCGGGCTGGGGCCCTCGCGACTCACAGAGTCGGTGGCTTGAGACGTTAGGTGAGATGGCGGCTAATCGAGCTCAGTGGCGTGAATGTTGTCGTTGTTTGGCCGAGTTGTCTGTGAAGTGAGTGCACTTAATGATACTAACTTAAAGATAACCTAGTTGAAAAAAAGCAAACGAAACTGTGAAAGGTGAATAACCTAAACCCATTTGACACATTCAACGAACCGTTTTCTGCGAATGGACTTGGTGCACCTCCTAAATATTCTTCATGGAGCCCGAATTCCAGAGCGTGAGTCACACTGGGTAGGACCAAATGAGCCAATAAGCTGGCCGTGTCTTCTACAGTTATTCCCATGCTAGAACCATAACCAATCGAGCAAGAATCAACAGGGTGTGTCTCCGATAAACGTTGACGAACTAATCCCACAAAGTGGAGAAACAAACGACGGTGCCAACTGATAGGCGCGGCAGGGAGAAACTGCTCCAAATAAGATCGAAGCGGGTGCAAGCCGGCAACTGACCGTAAGCGATTGACGCCGATCACCACAGTGAACAAGAGGTCGAAATCGTTCGGGTCTGACCTGAAAGCAAACAAAAGCGGAAATATGAACAAAAAACACAGAAATGCCCAACATTTTTTTGTAAGTGTGCCTGGATGCACATTCTAAGGAATCGGTTAAGATCATTTTGTGTAAAAGGACTACCCGACGGGACGTCAATACAAAAAAAAAAGAACTCCACGAAGTGTTGAAAACCAGTTTAACAAGAGAAAACGCGGAAATCGGGCAAACCTGATACAATCCAGAAAGCAATCGAGCATTAGACGCGGTTCATCCCAATGTTCCCAGTTAGCTGTTCCACTTGCAATCAAAGATCCAGGTTCCACAGACTCGGCAGTATTAGTACGCAGAGCGGCAGCAAACGTTGGATCCATTTTATCCTCAGATTCCACAAATTCCATCCCCACGGCTGCGACAGAATCGCTCTCATCCAAAGTGGAGGAAGCCAAGGTGATCAGTGTCAAGTGGGCTTGTCGTTTGGCAAATGCATCCGAACGCCAGTAGGTCAACAGAGAATCGGTGACTGGATGATAGGAAGATGGCTCGGATTGAGATTCCAACTGAGAACACATTGTTTTGTACCGCGCCTTCGTTTTGGGTGATTCGTCTGTAAGTGGTGGTGCTTGAAGCAACCAGCTGGGAAAGAGCTGATGAATGGTGTGGACTACGCGCAGCGCTAAATGTCTCGGACAAGCAGCCGTTAATGGTGTACCCACACGAGGAAGCAAACAACGCTTCACTGAACTGTTTGGTGCTGTTCGAAACAAAAACATCAAAAGCGCAGGTCATGTACAAAGGAGAGGATCGTCGCAGAGTTTAGGTGACACACAGTAAACTACGTGCGACCGTTCAATTCAAGTGATCAAGAAAGCAGCGCAGTTTCAGAAAAATAATAGAGGGCAGCAAAGAGAACACACTCGATAAAATAAGCACTTAGACAGAGAACTGCTGAGGTGTAATGTGTTGAACAGAAGTACTAGGTATTTTTATGGTGAGCGACCTCTCTAACACTACAGTCGGACAGTTAAATGGAATTTAATACGGTACAGCAGTAAGTCAGTTCTGAAGTGTCATAAGCCGCAACTACGTTCCTAACGAAAGCATTCGGTATAACCAAAAAAAGAACATAAATGTATCCACGTCAATCGATGCAAAACATCGTTTTCACCGGTGTATGCCACGTACACACTCATTACAAACAACAATAACAGTAACGTATTGGCCGTGTCAGCCAAATAATTGGAAAAAAAACAATTATTGGGAGATAAACAAGGGAGAAGGGATGGGAATAAATTGGTGAAATCCACACTCTAAAGCGCAAACAATCAATAATGAGGTACCTACACGCAGTTGCAAATGCAAGAAAGTTGGGAGCGGCAAAACAGCATCCGTGTGGTTTTCACTGCCTCAAGTAACCATGCTATCTTTATAGAGAACTCAGTCAAACAACACGATATTCACATAACGAAAACCGACCAGTCCTCTCTCAAGGTTTCCAACTTGGAACAAAGTGGATAACACATGCTTAGATTGGGTAAACGAACATGACTGACCGTATCTAAGATACTAGTGGCTGCATTCAACTCCTTGATAGGCTAACTACTCGTCAGCAACATCCTATACGAGTAAGCGGCAGGCTTGCTAATAAACGCCCAACGTGGAAAACGACCGGCTAGCGTTTGTAAAACATGATCTGCCCATCTTAATACACGCGTTTTCGGGTCCTAGATGAATGAATTAGAACGCTCCACACGATCAAACATCCTTTTTCTGACGTCCTGTTTGCTTATCGGTTGCTGCCGTCTAATATGTGCACAAAAGGTAGGCATCGATAGCAAGAGGTATTCATGAGCTTAACATTCTCAACCTGCGGCGACAACGGTCTTCATCTGTAAAATCAAACTATTTTAACTGTAGAGAAACAAATGAAGGAGACATTTTTCGACACGAAAGATGGTATGGTCTGTAAACTGCTACCTAGTCCAAAATATACGACCTCCAGCTTGACTTCCCATACTTTCATCACCCGAAATATTCCTTCTTAAATAAACAAGTCGATGGATAATCTGCAAAACCTCATTGTTCAGTCTAAAAGTAACGTTAAAGCCGTAGACCTGGAGTAACAACGAAGCAACGACAACAGCAAAGTAAACACACCCCAAAGATTGGGCGGAACCGGGAATATCCAACAAAATCTAGACCTCATGAAGACTGTTGGACAAGGATGTTCTGTTGTCAGTACAGTCTAGTTAACCAACCTTCAAATTTGAAAGTACACTGACGTTTAGATGTTGTGAATACCGCAGACATCCGCTCCACTGTCTTATCTATTACGATGGTGAATAGGGGTGGGGAAAGTACTAGTGAAGTCAGAACTCAAGTTGGAGATCGAAGCTGCCTGATGGTACTCGGAGCAGAGGTATTACAGTGGAGAACAGACAATCTTTCTATATGTTTGACAGGCGTATACCTGCGTCTAAGTCATCCAGAAAGTGAAGACCTGTCTACCGAGTTAAGCACATCTACGTACCTAAGACATACAACATGAATGTGCTGCCCATGGCTGTATTCCAGAGTTCGAGGAATAAAATTGTGATTTATACATCTTCGTTCACGACGGAAGTCGGCGTGCTCTTTCTTGACGTCTGTTTCCAAAGCGGCAGCGAGTTAACGAAGTACGATGACCGATACCAAAACCCTAGTAAGGACAGGAGTTAAGCTAATTCCTGGACGGTTCTCACACAACTATAATGGGAGGGGCATCCACACTTGTCCAGAATAGGTAGAACAGACAGGATGATGCGTGTACCAATACTTCAGCACAACTCTTTAAACAGGGTCGGAATGAAGTCAACTGAATGAGCGACCTTGGAACGTTTCCACGTGAAGATGCAATCGGCGACTTCTGTGTCAATGGGTGCGTATTATGGGTTGACAGACTAGGAGAAACCTCAGTAGTAAGTGGATTTTTTGAAGCAGAAACAGGAGGCATTCTGAGATGGCCTGTCCAATCACATGGCTTTTTGAAGTAGTGTGGATAGGCGCGCAACTTATCTCATAACATGTTTTTATTGAGGAATGATATCTCAAAAATCACAGAACGGGTAAGTCGAAACAATCTACCGACACGTTCTGATAAGAATGCGGCTTCCATTTCATTAGTGTTTCCGAGTAGACAAGTTCCTCAGACTGCGACGAGGTTCGTTCTGATCCCCCTCTACATATCGTTAACCTAAATACCGATCGAGATCTTTAGCCGAGCGTCTAGTAACCCCGGGAGCCTAGCTGAGATTCAATGTTTAGTATGCTCGCGGGTCACTGTACCGCAATCAGCAGCAGCTGCCTTTGACAACACCTGTGGAATTTCAGCTCCAAAGGAGTTGAGATTTACGGTAGTCAGATGATTTACTCTGTAGTTAAGATTGTCTGACATTCTTATCTTGTAGTAGGCACGGTCACTACTTCAGTTGCTGTTGTTGTGACAAGTGGAAACATCATTACGTAAACTGAAGAATGAACGGACAGCAGGTGATACCATGGTCCGAGTCGCGTGGTAGACAGTACCATTATTTCCTAAATTTAACGAAATATCGGCAAAAGTCAAACCGGAAAAAGGAAACTAACGATAACTCACATTTTCGATCAAAGGTGATAGATTCGGTTGGTCGAATCAAATCAGACAGAATGTGATGATTTGTCTTCAGGTAATCAGTAACCGACTGACCATGAGAACACCGAAGTACATACTGTATAAGAACGAAAGTAGATTGAACGGATCAATACAGAAAACCTACCATGAACCAGATTTTGGAAAAATCCCGAAAAACATTTCTTCATAAGCGAAAGTTAACCGTCAGTGTACAAATGAGTAACATGCGGACAATGAACCGTCAGTCATAGAAAAAACGCTTACTATGTGTATGAAAGTATGTTGTATCTTCCAAACATGCAAATAAGCAAAACCAAGACGAGACATTCATCAGCAGGTTGAATGGTATCAACCAGGCTGGGAAATCTCGATCACGGGGCTATCGAGTGGCAATAACATGACAGTAACCGAGATGATTGCGTAGTCGGAAGAATTGGCGACTACTGATTGTGGTCGGACGATGAGGCGATAAGTTAACCATGCCCGGTAGGGTGTTAATGAGGCAACGACCAATGCTTCCCTTTTAGAAGCGCAAGTCACAGTTGAGCTGCCAGTCTGGATGCAAATGTGCACAAAACGGACGAACTTCCACAGATACAAAACTCGAATGAATTGATGCTCTCCAAGCGGGTAAGCGAAAATGTTCGGTTGAATACAACAGTCGTGAGCACAAGAGACGAAAAATTGGAGTTGTAAAGAGTAAAACTATGCCGAATTTATCAGAAATTCAATAAAAGTCGATGTAGGGAAGACTTCCGAAAGGTTCAGTAAGGCGGAAATCGCGAATGGAATTTTAAAAAATGGAATCAAAAAATAAACTGGAAACTATCAACTACTGTTTTCATGCGTAAAATTTGATTTTACAGTAACACAACACTCCTTTAGTGGCAATAACAGACAGCTGAACACTGCTAGACATACACTGGGGATGACGAAGAAACAGTATAACTTGTTCATACTCTGCACCACAGGCAATCCTTAACCGAAAACGGAAGGAAATACATGAATAAGGATACTGTCCAAACTCATTTTAGTCACTTTGAAAATTTGAATCAGAGCATAAAGTAAAGAAGTGAGGCCGTTTGCGGAGAAGAAAATATACCTGTGCCACTTAGTGGGACATTCGTACCTATCCTCATTCGCAGCCACTGACAAGTCAATGTAAGTGTGTGCTCTACCGGAGTTTATTTATGTGAGAACGATTGTTAACATATCCTCAGTCTGTTTCCAAACAAGTGCAAGTCAGAAAGAAAAAGAATAACAGACCATGTGACATTACGTTTGGACTAAAACAATAAAAAATTTGGAAAACCAACGCCAGATTACCAGCAAAATTCGGTTCGCGTGCGCATCATAGGGCCACTTGGATCCGGTAAGTAAATGTATACATGTCTCGGCGGGGTAGCGTGCCAGAAATCGGACCAAAGGAAGTCGCAGCGGACTGGTCGGCTCTATGTGCAAGGCACGCTCAGCACGAATGACCAATTCTATAAGCAGTGAAACATGCTTTGCCGTGGCCAAAGGAATCAGATGAAACAGATCGATTAACACGGCACACAGATCAAGGGTCTGAAGAAAATACGAAACGGACAAAGTTGTATACTGTGAGTAGTGCAGAGATGTGCAGCTGTTTCAGTAAGCCAACGTTTACACACTGCAGCAATCTACGACGAGCAAAACCGTACAAAAAAAAAACAGAAAGCAGAAACGTGTGATCAACGAGAGATTAAAACGGTTAGGATACGGCCAAACTGCACGAGCTACATGATCTTGTTTCTCACATAAACGCAGAAGACAGTCGTGTGAAACTAACATCTGTAGCCTTTATCAGCTTACAAGGTTGCTGTTCGTGGCCAATATGTCCATGTTGTGTTGGTATGCTGTAACATGCCGAAATGAATGATTTTCTCGTCTTCATCCGCTTCAACCAGGGGTGTTCAGAAAGGTGCATGAACACAGTATGTGCAACACAGTCAAGTCACCGCTAATAACGAATACTTCGTAGATCTTTAATGTAGAGAACCACTTAGCACGGTATGTAACGAGCACAACCCCTACATACACCCGCCAATCGTAGGACACTACTGATAAGTAATTTCACCGATTTTTTTAAATTATTTATAAGAGCCTGAAGCCAGCAACAATGTTCTACCAGCTGAGCTAAGAAATTACGCTTGGAGCTTAGGAATGCTAAGATTTGGACCCGGGTGCCCACCCATTCCAGTGGATTGTACGACATCCGTCAAGTGATCTAGGATATTGACTGTCCTAGCAGGATTTCTCAAGCAGTTCAGGCTGGAATCTTGTTTTCAAAATGACCAAGATTTTCGGACACCACTCATGCACCTTTGTCCATCCTGATTCAAGAATGCGATCGATAATAGACGCGAAAATAGGTCAAACCGTAGAAGCATAATGGACCAAACAAAACATGATAAAACAATGAGGGTCTCCCAGAGTTTACGTTGACAGTGATTCATGGATCAGGTTAGTAGTTCCCTACCACACGTTTCGGCAGTTCAAACTAAAGCAGGGTTGTAGGCAATTAACAAGTGAGATAATGAATAGAAAAATATTCCGAGATTCAGCAGGGATAAATCAAATCAAACAGCTGGGCTATTCAAATGTATACCAGACAGGTGGTTGCCACCGTATAAGACTTTCGATTCAGTAAGTTCCATAAACAAGTGAATTGTTTAAATCCATAAACATGAAGTAAATCAAGTTTTAAATCAAAGTTCTTGATTCTTTCTCGATTCAGTTGACCGTGTTACTGCCATTCAGTGAAGTAACCGAAGCTAAACTCAGCTTTCACTCCTTATCGTACATAAAGTGTGCCAATAATTATATACTTACGTTCGAATTTCTTCAGCTACCCAAGCCCTGCCTTGACCTTTCTTTCCTCCCGTTTTATTTGTGACAGTCATCCTAGTTTGGATATTAACGTTGCATGGTACCTCATTTGTTTTTTGGGGGAAAACACTACATTTTCATCTTGATCAGTAGCGTGGTTGACCACCACTGGCCAACTGTGCCACACAGACTCAGGTATTACACCGGGCTTACAGTGGAATCGGGGCATATCGATAGAACCGCAGGAAATTCATAGTAAGTTGCCTGGAACGATGTATGTGCGCAGATATCGCTTGGCTTCAGCCACTATGACGAGCTAATCGGGAAACGGATGCAGCCAACCATGGTGAACACGAGAGAGAAATGATTCGTAAAAGCCGACTACCGACGTTGGAAGTGCTCAGTAACATAACAAGACCGGGTGTAATGATAAATACATGCAGGCAAAAATAGAGAAAGTTTAACCGTTCGACTGACACTTACTGGTGGGGTCAAGGTAGAAATAGATGTAACGTTTTGTTTAGCAGGCAAATTGTTCACCAAGGTATTCAAATGGGACTATGAAGAGAAAAAAACAGAAACAAGGGGTAAATGATAATTCACAAGGTAGATATGTGGACATCGTAATGGAGAAAATTTACTTGCAATAAATTGAATACCCTTTAATCCACACGTTCAGAAATTTTTCACTCGAGAAGAACATAGAAATGCATTAGACTGGAAGACACTCACGGAATTCAAAACGAATACTAACTTCCATTCAAAAATGTTGTGTAAATCCACTGCCATAGTGATAACGAATAGCAAAGAAGGTACGATAAGAATCTCATAAGTCGGTCAGAGTCTTTTTAAGAAAGTCAACCGAGTGCAACGAAGACCATATACACCCTAACGGCTTAATCAACAAAGCAATCGTCGACACTGGAAATTACTTCCTGATCGCACACGAATAATCAAACGCTGCGGAGACTTGGTAAAAAGATTATCAGTTAGGGCAATCATAGCACATAGTTTCACAAGGTGACTAAACAACCCACGTATAATTCATTCAGGGCTGTGTATTGTTCGGGACTGATTGTCTGTATGACAATCTGAGACAAGAACGACATACTGGGGCAGAACAGACGGCCGAAATCATTTGAGTAATGAGATTATACGGTGTGATCAGTACTCAACATACACTCTAATTTCAATAAACACACTCAAAACAGGCGCTGTGATCGGATAGATACATAAACGACGATCAGCTAAATTTCGAAATTGGGCGCGGCGGACTGGATTCCACGGATATCCGTATTCGCGCCGAGTGGTGGTGGTTCAGCATCATATTTTGAGGAACAAAGCCAAAATGTCTCGGCTTTATGATTCAAGAACACGGTGCTCCACATTCAGAAAGAGAGAGCGCCAAAAGTGCATGAGAACCTTGACGATGGCGTTGACTGCCAACACGACATTCACACAATCCAACACACGTGATCATAATGCAGCAAAATTGAAGATTGGCTTGACCAAGCAGCATGTGTCCATTCAGTTCCAGTGCTAGCTCAACCAACCACCTTTGACTTCGGCTGTGCACGCGAAGAAGAGTGTGTAAGCTGAGTTAGGCGTCCCGAAACTTCGGTTAAACGTTCGAAACTATACGAGTTATGTTACACGACGCTGCATTAAGATTACACGTTTGACAACGTCAAATAGTCCTGAATATTAACGCAGGCACTCTGGGGGTGAGGTTTGTTGCCTCAAATGAACAGCGCTTCGGCAAGATTGCATCGAACAATAGCGTTACGGAGGTTGTTGACCTATTCGTGCATTAAGAAAGTTGAAACAGCAGGGGTGCGGCTACAGTAAGCGAAACAAAAGCCCATATTACCAAGTTAGTCTTTGTAATCTTAGCTAATTTATGATGGCAAAGAGGCATTTTTGTGGGGCTTAAAAGGCGGATATATAAAACGTTTGAAAGTAGTGCTATCGTACCACTGTGAAACGTGACTACTCAGAGTGAAAGATGTAGATCAATTTTAAATAGTTCACCACTCGCTTCTGCGTTCCATCCCACCGACCACATTTGTCAACTTCGCAGTAGACTGGTGAAAAATTTAAGGCACACAAATGGTAGATGAGTCTGAAGAAAAGAGAAGTCACCGATCCACTAGTTCTGCATACCACATCCCTTTCTTAAGTTGGGGCACACGCGATTTGCAGCCTACAGCTGCAGACAGTAAGAGAGAATAGCGGTTAATTTGGCAAGACGACAAAAATGTTGCCGTCATGTGACTTAACTGCCAACGAAATAAAAACACTTAACAAACCAGGGCAATGAAATCTGCAAGGGTTCGTTTTACTCACATTTGCAAAACAGTGGTTTGTTTGTTTGCAAGATAATGAGCACCTTCATTTTAAATTAGTTATAAAGATTTGACATCTGCAATTATCCAAATGCCATTCTTTCACTTATTTAAAACTACATGAGGACGAGTTAGGCATTAATTGGACGTACGACAGCTGAGCATCAGTGTCAACCACTAATGTACCGCTTTTTAATTATGATGATGATAAAGGTCAAATGACGGTCAAGACAAAGGTTTGTGGAATTCAGGTATTGCATCTAACGTGGACTAGGAATACAGTGGTTTTCACAGAAGTACAGACCTATCAAAAGGGACGTTCATTTGCGTCGGGTTGCTGTGATCCAGTGCGCGACGTACAGATTACAACAAACACGGAATAACAGGGAGAAGAAAGCACGCGCATCTGTGATGTATTCGGAGAGCGAATGGACTCACATAAATGGCATCGCACAAGCGCTCGCTGAAGGTGCTAGGGAAGAGCTGAGCACAGTAGGAAAGTTGACGGGCAGTATTCAATCGTAAATTGGTCGTCTGACGAACGTTTTGGAGAATGGGCTTCACGTTGGCGTGTCGCAGCTCGATATCGATAGAAGTATGACTGACAAATTCTTTTAAAGAGAGGAAGGCAGCCTCGTGAATAGCATCTTGTTCACAGCAAATACCTGAATAAAACGAGGGACCAATAGAACATAAATGAACCAGCTTACTTTTCAAGACAACGCCGATGGGAGTAGGCTGAGTTAAAGTAAACAACTGATAGTTGAATGAAAAGCTGCAGAAATAGAAAAAGTGGTTGAGGTTAACAATCTATTTCAGAACATGGGCATAAAAAAGTTTCAAGAGCCACGTAAAGAATAAGCAACGCATCTCAATTGTAGCAACTCCGCAAGAAAGTTGCGTAAAAAATGAGATCATCCGCAAAAGATTCACGTCGGCTACCAGATACATTTACTACCAAGAAAACATAAACGACCACGAAGAGCACAAGTTTAGCCATATCGCCCTTGTTTAGGGAAATCACGCTGACTGATTGTGCCTGAAGCAACCAAAGCGATGCAGCTTAACGAGTGGAGAAAAATGGAAACCTCGACAAGCACCTTTGGCTAGATAAATCGAACTTGTTCAGATAGTCATATCTACGCCTTCGATCGAGCTCGGGCTAAATTGATGGCAATGGTAACCACTACCAATCAAACCATAATCGGATGAAGCTCCGGTCGTTTCGAAAAATTCCTTCCAGATTTGGGATGCTTGGTAGTATCCAAATCCCCATACATCAAACGCGGGGAAAATGAACAGAAAATAAATTGAACAGTATCTAGTCATCATTTAACCCAATGAATGGCGTGGCGGCAAACATCGCCGTTGTGCACAAACTGAACATGCTGTGACAGTTTAAATCAATCCAAAAAATATAACTACCAATGATAACGAATATTCCTCAATGAAATCAATAATAGTAATACCTACCCTTAAAAAGTGCAGCCAAATTTTGCGGCTTTTGATTAACAAGATACCACGTCAAAGAGAGAAGATGACAGGCTGCGATTCGTAAATCCACAGACCGCAACCCACAGGAGACAGACCGGCTGGCGGTAATTTTGCCTACGACACCCGATCTAAGGCTGTCAGACGTGGTACTCGAAGTCTCGGAAGCAGGCGTTCCGGAATCCATACTGATTGTATCCGGCTGCGTGAGCAGAGAACGCACATCAATCAAGAAGCAACGATCAGCTCGTTGGGCTGGATCGTAACGAAGTAAACCAACCCCACCGATATGTAGATCAAAAGAAGTAGTAGAAGAATCGACAGACTTCGATTTGGTCCGGACAATTTCAGCTTGTCCAAAGAAGTAATTGGCTTCCTAGCAAAAAACAGAGAAGAATGTATTGTGAGAACCGGACCTAAATGACCCAGTAGAGCGAAATAAAGATCACAAAGAAAGAGAGAAACACTCACTAGAATCATAAGTTGTGTGGAAATGGGAAATTCAAGAAGACGTAGCGGTGGTTGTGGAGGTAGTAGATGACCCAGATGTGATCTCCAGTGCGGCGCCAATAGTACAGATAATGGCCGTTCTATGCAATGGGATAACAAGCGGAGCAAACAGCGTGCTTCATCGCGTACGGATGCAGTTTCGCTGAGTAGTGCGTCAATCAGTTCGACAGCCACAGAATCGGCAAGTGCAAACTACGAAGTGAAATGACGCAAATAATTAGTATATAAAACAACCACAGAGAACAGCGAAACCAAACAACAGAACTTCTCTCGAGCACGTTTGTGTGAGGCGCGCGAATGAACCACACTGTCAACTAATGCTGGATACTAATTAATATGGAGGAGTAAGCCAGACGAAATGGGAAGGAGGGCAGGAAAAACACCTTTAAGCATCGTTAATACGGGAAAAGGTGATGGTACACCTCTAAACTGTCTAAGAAACGTCCACGATACTGAGATATTAGACGGACTTCACCAATCTCCAACGATGACTATGAAAAAATACCACAAAACATCTATCATTTAGTCTCGCAAATATTTCAACGTACTGTGGTTTGGTTAGAATGTTCAGCCTTATGACTACTTGCTTTCGACTCATCTATCCTTTCAGAACAATCTTGTTCCTCAGTGTTCATGGCTTCAGGGGTGATTAATGAAGCAGATGCGCTGCGTCCCCGCCGGAGGTGGGACGGGCGGCGTACGCTGGCAGGAATGGTAGACTGTTGTCGACGTCGACCGCCAGATGCAGTACGCTTGCAGCCGATTCCATATCGACCAGTAGTGTCATCACGCGACGATTCCTCATCCAGAGAATGCTGAGATAACGGTGCTTCTTCGTTAGTCGAAATCTCACTGGCAGTGGAAAATACTGTTTGAATAAGAAGGCGACCGCAATCGCGTGCGATACATAAAGCTCCCTGGCTCATTTGACCAGATAAATCGTGAATACAATGCAGTAACCCGCGTAAAATTGGTAGGAGGTGCAGTACGAACCAATGGGGATGAACCAGTCGGAACAGGCTGATAATCGTGGCACATCCACCCCATTTGACATACCTACAAATCAAGTGGGATAGGAAACATTTAAAATTAGATTATTCCTCATCACCTGATCGAATCGGAATAAAAGCGAACAGGCTGTCAAATTTCTTATAGCTAGTAACAGCGATTGTGACACAGTCCGGTCAACATGGGATCGTGTAGGTCTGAGATACTATGAAAAATCAGTAGTGGGTCATTTTTCTTAAGTGTCCAAACCCAATTTGTACAGCAAAACTGATATGATATTCGTCAAAGTGAACGGCACCAACAATGCAAGCTCATTACTCAACCTCCAGAAGCAGACGATGTAGATCATAACAGTTCGAACCATCAGAAGATTCAACGGTTATTCTACTTCCACAAACGATACATTCCTTTGTCGCTTAATCTGATGGCTTTATTGTTTTCCGCCTTGAACCAATCAACCTGCTAGTCGATCTTCTGGAAATGTTAGGTAGTACAAGCTCGTCTCGTCTTATATTCAGCCCATAGATTGCTTACACGCGGAACGAACAAATTTGATGCGCTCAATCACGACAGAATGTTGTCATCGTGAGACGCAAAGATAGACACCTGTTCACTGGTATTGACGAAGACTGCAACTACGATCTTGTTGAAGTGCGTACGGCTCGAAAGCTGTTTCGCGTGTTAGGAAGCTTCGCGAAGCGACAGCAACAGAAAGACACGTCAAATGCAACCAATGCGGTCGTATAGGCTATGTAGAGGTTCGAATGACCTCATTCGAAATTGACAGGTCGCTGTTCGGTCAACTGGAACATCATGATAAATCCGTCACACCTCCAATGCGTTCGTCCGCATACATTCCTTAATTACCTGTTGAACCTGCCATGTGTGTAATCAGGTCAATTACCTCTCTAACGTCGTATCCAATATGTGACGTGTCCCGACACGGAGACCCCCTTGACCCACATTTCAAAGGCTAAGGTGAACTATAAAAACAGCCATGTTTATTCAATCAACGTCCAGTTTAGTCCAGTACGACGTCCAGTACAACGCCTGACAGGGACCGCCAGGCATGATGTTGACTGTGGCCGCCCAGCACAATTCCTGACAAGGACCACTCGATGAAGCGCTTGGCAAAGAATGCCGAACGTGGTCAAGTTCCAATTCTGTCAGCAACGTTAGTGCCGGTGCCAACAACACATTACCTGCTTCATGGTTTGGCATGGCTCTTGGCCACGAACACTGCCACAACAACTACTCAGGTTTTGTCACACACCTCTACGCGACGCATCAAGAGGAATGACTATTCACTGCTGCACAGCATGCTTGAACAACACATCCTGCCTTGACGCCGCCACACAAACTAAACAATACGCAGTCCTACGACAAGCATCTTCGACTCCAAGACTTGTACAAGCCTCATTCGGTAAACGAATTACAAGTAAAACACCACAATCACATCAACCCATCCGTCCGTCATACCCGCAAGCTCCCACTGTCACAGTTAGGTGATCGCAACTGTCAAAGTCATTTCTGCTGCGCTATCTGGATTTTGATAAGTCCCAACATTTTATTATACAGTTGTTATTCACACATATTTGGTACACTGCCATTTATGTGCTGTATATATGCATTTTTATTGGCGTTATTAGCCTTCAGATTATATGCAACTTCCGTGCCAATAGCTAACACGTCCAAAAAAACTGGTCAGAAGTTGCCAGAATCAACAAGGTTAGACGCAAGTACTCACCAAGCCGGATGATGCAACATATCCACCACAACATGAGCCAGGCGGTTGTACAGAGGCAAACGGAGCACAGCCTTACTCACTAGGCTGGCCATAGTAGCTTTAGCGCAATCACCGTCCGTTTGGGCCGCGCGAAACAAAACACACACTGTTTCGTGCACAATTTCCAACAGCACAGCCATCGGTTGAATGAGCTGCTTATCCTCGTGAGCCATGCCAAACAGGATTGCGTCAATCAGAAGAGTCGAATCAAGGAGTGGCTTAGAAGACACGAGAGACACGTTGTGTGGACAGCGAACAGCACGAAGCAAACGTGCCGCAGCAAACGATCCGGGTTCAAAACTGACTTGCTAGTGGACGTGAATGGAGTAACAACAGTTAACATTGCAGGCACGGCATCAACAAATCAGAAAGTTGCGCGTTAAAAAGACAAACTGATAACCACGATGCAGCCAACCCAATGTAAAATGGTGTGCAAGGTTGACAAAATCAGGAAGCCAGGATCCGAAGCAGCGGAAGATGCAGCTTGCGATCTAAATTATAAGGCAACACAGAGTAATATACGCTGGCATACTGAATTCAGTTGATTGAACATTACATTAGACTAGTAGCGCATTAACCGTATGCTTGTGAAGTGATTAAGATAGCAAAAGGAAACGTTTCAGAAGGTTTCAACTTTAAATCAAGTGCTACTTACAAACAGTGTTGATGGCGGCGGCGAGGCATTATGAATCCCATGCGTTGAACCTAGATCAGGAGAGGCAGTTGAATTGAACGAATCCAGCCGGAGGAAAGGTGATCCCAAACTGGTCGATTCGGTTGACATCACAGGTTCACTCGTGCAGATGTGACTCAAATGCTCGAAAACGGACATCAGTGTCAAATGACGAACAATAAAAGTGATGAAATCTCCATGCGCTTCTCGCAGTGGTTTATTCAAACCAGCAAGGAAAAGGCCGGCCAGTACTCGGATCATCACATTGGAATCCAAATCTCAAAAGAAATTTTTTTTGAAAAAAAAAAAACGGCTTGAGTGAATTGATACGAAACGATGCCAAAATGTTTAAATGTCAGGCTAACGGCTCACATGACACTAATCAAATGGACCACAGGTTACTGTTCTGAGACGATCCATAAACAAACTTTTAGGAAGCCCATCAATGACAATTATGAACACTACATAGTCAACAGCCGTACGAGGTTATCGAATGTCCACCGGCAAAAATGAAATGCAACCTACAACACTCCTGAGGAAGGCCACCCGAGGTGGTTGAAACGTAGAGTATTAAACTTGTTCGTAACGTTATGTTCTTCTCAATCCAGTTTATTACAAATACAACTTATGGTGAATACGAAGAGTTATGACGCCAGCATAAAATTGACACGACAAAGGATTATCTGATTCGTACTAGTGAAGTGCTCACAAAAAGTAGTAGTGAGAAAGTAGGTTTAATGACATGAACACGCGAACACCCTGATCTACTAAGACGCTTAGGAATGGTTTCGACTAACAAACACAACGCGACGTTTGATAAGATAAAGCAGAAAGAACGGGATCTAATAAATACTTTAATGTAAAAGTCAAGGATTTGGACAGTATTGTGTCAAAGCACTTTGTATTCTTGTATGAAACCTTAAAGTAGTGCGGTTTTGGTAAAACAATCAAGTAGTTGGAAAACGGGAAAATATAATGGCGTGATGACGGACTGAGGTGGTACGGAGAAGTAAAGACAGTTATAATCACACAGGTCGACTCAACTCAAGCGATAAGGGTCAACAACATTTAACCATCAAGCGATCAATGTCACAATCACCAACTAATTTGAAACAATGAGGGAGTCACCGTTAACCAGATGGGATCAAATTTCGACAACGGTTCCACTCGTCGGTTCCAGCTAAACGGCGATATTAAGTGACACTGCGTTACTAGGCTAGCAGACATCAAGCTAAATCAAAGATAGGTTGCGATCTCAAATTTCACAAATGCCAACATCACTCGTATAGTATCTTAGATATCTTAATCCACAGCTTTAAAACCTACTGCAGCGCGTCGCACTTCACTATTGGACTGGAGATGGATACTTGCAGGTGCAGCACGGTCGAGCTTTATTTTTTCTACTAACTTAATATGGTAGTTAGGCTTGCGGACTGCGCTCAACCGGAGGACTATGTTGACGTGTACTCCCACTTCTTCAGGTACAACCATGCCGAACAGACGAAGATAGAAACAGCCAGGCGAAAAGCAACTATATTCATAGAGTTGCGGGTCACACTATTGACTTTGTAGGAGTGCACTGATAATGAAACATGGTATTGTGAGTATACGACAGAACTAGTTGTACGGTCCTAAAATCGTTGCCTTCCGCATGAGTGACGGGGGGGGGGTAGAAAAAACGTCCTAAAACAACGTGCATTCCATAACCGAAGGTACTTTAATTAATGCGATCGAGAAACAGTAATCCTCGGAAAATTGATATAGTAGTGAAAATATATACTGGGTGCAACAGCAATTACAAGTAAGGATATATGGGTTACTCACTATGTCACTGGGTCAGACTAGCTTCACCGTTAAATGAGTCAGACGTCTGAGTCATTGGCTCTGGCCAGGGTCTACCACGAACAGCTCATGCCTTGCTGACTTGTGACACAATGCTGAGCTAGAAGCCCCGGGTGGGATCTGTCCAATCGACCGTCCTCACCAGCACAAATAACAAGGAAATATCCGAAATATTTGTTGCTCCGACACATCGGTCTACTCAGCTACATGTTCTTTTACCCCTGCTTCCACACTGTACTTCTCTACCTCAAGACAACTGGTAAACACTAGCTCTTTTATGTCAGCGTTGAGCTGACAAGTATTCTCACGATGCCTCTGAAGTGAATACCCACATCCATAGCGTAGCCATTTACTCGGATTCATCTCTGGATAATGCTACGTATCGGCGTTTCGAGCGATAACGAAACCGAATCTCACGATCGCGCTGGAATGAAGGTAACACTGATTTTTAAGACAGGGTAAGGCTTGCGCGACTAGACCACAGTGGATAGTCGCCGTTACAGGTCAGGCTGGGGTAGGTATAGTCCTCAGCACGACGGCCGCAGCCGCATTAGTAGATTGGATTCCTGTTAACAGTAGACTTTGTGCCGTCCGCTTGGCAGGTTCTGTTAAGGCCAGCTCTAGACGCAAAATCTGACCGCTTTCCTTCGGTTGGCGAATGGTTCTGATATAGTCGTTCTGGTCAGAGATACGAACGCTCTGGTAGGCCGTCCCGATAAGGTCGAATAAATGTTTAAATGGTAGGTTTGGGATAGTAGCAAATCACTTGGACAACGGCGGGCGGCTGTTGCAATTGTGTCGAGCATAAATTACTTTCAGCCAGCATTAATTTCAGATGTCGTTCGCATCATTGTTACACTTGACAACCCCTTTTTCTGAATCAGACCTGATCCCAGAGCACATATTTGAACTTAGATCGTGCGTTGGTACGTTGTCATTTTGTCCTTACTTTTGCGGGGCAACGACACCGTCGATAGCAGCGGACTGCTGCTGAGAAGCTGGTAATTCGATTGGTAAAGCATAAGCACAAAATTAGCTCAGAAAACGAACTTAGCACTTCTCATCCCGAAGATCCTAATAGCTGCTGGATCCAAATCTCACAAGCCATTCATGAAGCAGGTACTATAACATGCGGCACGGTGGTTCGTGGGTTAAACAAACATTGGATCTCAGAGAAATCCTTGGAGTTGTTAGATGTCAGACGGAACATTCCTCCTGGCAGTTCATATAACAAGTCTAGGAGAGATATCCGTAGGAAGCTGAAGCGTAGCCTGATCGCCGATCGTGAGGCTTTGGATGACGGAGAAAGTTAAGGAAACGGAAGCGGTATTGCTTCAGGGAACACCCGCGGACTGTTCAAACTTATCCGTGCTACTAGTCCCAGGCGACCGTCTGTCAGTGAAGCTATCAGTGAGGCAGATGGCACACTCATCTATAATAAGTCCAGAAGGTTAGAGCGTTGGGCGGAACACTTTGAGGGTCAATTTAGCTGGCCTCCTGCTTCTATTGTGTTGCCGCCACAAACTTGTGATGTAGCACCCTGGTCGGTAGATTTAGGAACCACCCACTGAAACTGAGGTTGCAATTGCATTCCGGCTCTTAAACGTAATAGGGCTGCTGGTCCAGATGATCTCATGCCGGCACTTTTCAAAGAAGGTGGAGAGTCGTTAGCAGAGGCCTTGATTCAGTTGTTTTAACTTGTGTGGATGACGGAAAACACCCCTCTGTGCTGGGGATTACACTCCTTAAGTTCGAGAAACGAGTTTGAGGCCCTTGCGAAAACCGTGACTCCAATCGTTACTAGAGTTCCGGCGTTCCATTATACTTCGTCGACTCACTGCAGTTCGGGAGGCAGATAATTAGGGGAAAACAGGAAGGGCTTCGTCCTGGGCGATGTGTTGATCAAATTTGGCTATTCGCCAAATTCTGGAGCAGCGTCATGTGTACCGCCGGCCAACAATCGCCGTATTTCCTCGACTATAAAGGTGCGTTTGATTCAGGTGGACCGATCTACACTTTTAGAGTCGCTTAAACGTAGGGGTGTACCGACTAAGTATGTGAACATACTGTCGGCGCTTTATTCCCATACTTCAGCTCAGGTTAGGGTTTACGGTGAACCGTCTGAGAGTTTCAACACTAGGAATGACGTATACCGACTTCGATGGCTAGGAGATGTATTAGAGATGCCAGCTAGTCGTCTGCCACATCGAGCACTCTTTGCCGACGCTGCGGCCGACTGGCGTAAGGTGCGAGGTGGACAGATGATGACCTGGCGTAGACAAATGAAATCGTTCACGAAGGGGTTGGTCACTGTAGGTCGGGTTCGTCTCCCGGATTGGGGACCCTCAAGGGTAGTGAAAGCCGTAAGGAAGCTGTCTCGGTGATGACACCCTATTTCACTTATATGTCAATTTTTTTTTGTAAGGTGTGGACACCTTGATGTCGAGTGTTTGAACCAGTGGTTGAATATCAGTGAGAATCACTGATGTCGCCGCCTATGATGATGATGCCTAGCAAACTACCTAACTCGATTTATCATGGATGTGTCATATATCGTGCAGATAGTTTCACGTTCTTAGTTAGCCAAGCTCCTTGACTGGCAATCAGGCAATGCTTGAGCTTTTTTTTATATGCCCTTAATTAAGTTAGTAAACGGACTGATATGAAGAATAGCCCACTCGGCATTGAAAACATGATGTTTGCTGGACTCATGAGCTACAGCGTCGTAAATTATACAACCTGTTGTCCGAATCGCCCGTGAAATTTGCGATCCATAACAGTTACGTATGAAAGGTTAAAGTTGCCTAGCTCGCTTTCTAGGCCAACTTGGTGCACATGCCCTGCAACAAGTACCGTCAACTTACCGACAGCAAGCCGTTGCAGTCCGTGAGGTCGTCTTCCAGCAACAGTGGGACTAAAGCAACATCGTACTAACGTACGATACGAATCTAAGGACTTGGTCCAATAAGACCAATCACCTCAAATGAAAGGAAACCATTTATGATCAATAGATATGGGGTCTATCTGGGATCAGGTCTGGACCGGAGAACAGTGGCAAATGGAAAGGCTACGGATGTCTTAACTAGTATTCGCTAACAATGTGCGTTCGGGACACAGCCACCATCGTAAGAACCTGAACCAACCAGATCAGAGAGAGTTTACTGACAAGTCGGCCAATCTGGACGTTCACACACTCTGCCACAATGGGTATGTCACAACTATGTGAATACCTAAAGTCCAAGTATGACGCATACGCGGTAACATTGTCATTACAGTCAGTGGCAGCATAAGCAAACCAAAAGACTTCTGAAAATGTGACGTCTGTTGTCGGTTCTAAAGGAGCCTACCAAGCGGATAGCCCGTAGCTTGCTACTGATAGGAATATGACCAAATAAAACCGATTCGGCTAGTGTAATAAGCGCTGTACTTCTTTCGGCTTTGCCAATAGCGGCGGTCGTACAGTGTGTAGACAATCTACAACCAGCACCTGGTAGACAAAGTGAGTGATGACATTGCAACACAAAGGAGACGCTTTCAAAAGTCTAACGTCACAATGGTAACAGCCTGTTTGGGAGTACGGACGTCAAACGCACCAATAGTAATTCGTCTTCCAGAGTTAAGCAGTGCACAGTGAGAACTAGTGACGGGGTGCAGGATTTTGGGGTACACCTGGACAGTGTCAATATGATTTACTTTGTCTGCTCTAGCCTCTTTCGAACAATTTTGCTGAAAGATAGAATGGTCTGAGAGATAACTTCAAAAAGACGGCAGGAGAAACGTGTCCAAATGAAAATTTTCGCCTATCCAGCTTGCTGTATACAGAAAACACGGCGACCGGCATTATGTTGCGAGATGGTATAGGGATAGTAGTGCAAAGTACTGTGGTTGCAAGTAGACTAAGGAAACTGTTGGGATTTCCAGACAGGCAGGAGAACAACAGGGATTCATAACTAGAGTATTTAGCCCAAAAGCCTATCAGAAGGCGGTAGACAGAGGGTAGTGTATTAGAAACAGTGTCGTTTTTCCGGAACAAGCGATCAGCCTTGGTCTAACTCCAAGCATGGGAGACCAGGTAGTTGTTCGTTAGTGAATGCTCGGAGTGGCAGGTTGATAGTGTAATCAATATGCCGGCAGGATAAGAACTTACCTTTATGTACCTAGACGTTATATATTACCACAGTAAAACAATTTTTAATGAACTACTAAACGACAATAAAACTCACCATCATCTAGGTTGTCGGGGGACTGGAACAATGAACGAGTACCACTGATGGAATCATCATCTGAAGTGGTCTTACTGATGAACCATTTGACTTTGGAAAGAAATGCGTCCTTTCGGAAGTGATCATAGAATGCATCACACTGCATGTTCTGCACGGGTGGAATGTCCAAGGCGGCAACACACAGGGACTTAAGAAAGTCCCAAGCCCGAACTTTCGTTGGCTGATCAATGTTTGAATCCTGAGAGCAGGTTTAAACATAATTACGGAAAAATCCTCACGCATTATGAGCATACAAACTAAGCATACTATTCGATGGTTGCTTACTTGCAGAATTTCGATAGCCGCATCCACCAAACACCGCACAGGCATATCTAATGGCTGGGTTTGAAACTCATTCAGGAACATACGCAGCTGAGGCCCCGTCTCACCCTCGGCAGGATCCAAACGTAGGCGCTGCACTTCACTCAAATTCAACCTGTTGAAGCGTCCCAGTTTGCCAAGGACCTATGTAACGGAGAAGCAAAGCGAGCGTATGATACAACATGTGGGAATTAGAAGGCATTAAATATAGTATTTTATAGGCAGAAACGATTCAACCAGGAGTACGGGATCAAAATAGAACTTGTCGTATGTTGCTTAGCGGAAAGAGCATTAGAACATGGAAAAAAGAATCTTACAGCACTATTAGCAATCGTTAAAGGTTCCTCGAGTGGACTTTCGTGCCAAGCGGAGAAAAATCAACGGCTTTCTTAAGGTCAATTCAAGGAATACCTCTGACAACTCCATGCATCCCAAAGGAGTACGACAGGTCTGTTGTGAAGCAGGTGCTATTCAATCAAGTTGAGTCATCAACCAGTTCGGAAAAAAAGGTTTCCATAACCCAGTGGACTCGTGCATTTTTTCGTTAGCTGACAAATGAAAGTCCACAAAGCGCCCTCCCCTCTATTTCGTTTTTCTGTGTGCATGCTTGATTGCATTCCCGTTACAGATGATCGTTATAAGGAATAAGTATGATCTCCAGGAATGAGGACGCAGATTAACCACACAAAACGAGAGATACATTACCACATGCCCAGTGTGCCTGAGAATAAATAAGCACACACTCAACCACTAGCCAAACTACACCACGCCAAAACTGACGTCAACGATATATTAAAAGCGACTGAAAACGGTGTTGCACACGAAAACAGATACACACGGTCCCGGGTGTTGTTTACAGTAGAAAGTCTTGGTAACCGAAGTGAAATGGAACCCGAACTACCTGGAATGCCAGTGACAGTATCCAGCCTATATAACCAAAACGTCAGTGGACGGAAAGTGATTGTTTGACGAGGAAAACTGGATTTATTCGTACTACGACAAAAAGCAATGATAACGGGAAAAAAAACATTCGAATGATCATAGTTGAACCTCGACAAAACGAACAACCGACTGGAACTAACCTTAAAGGCCATTTTCTGAACGCCATCACTTGAAGAATGCAGTGAATTATACAGCGCCAACAACATGTCCCCACGGACCTGATGCAAATGTTCATGTAAGAAATCTGGTTGCATGTTGTCCACGCATAATTCAAGTGTGCGAAGACCCTGAAGAGTAAGGACAAACAAATATCCTTCAGTTGTCTACAAGTTTGACTGGCAAGGCGGTTGAATGGCAAATACTTAAATGACGCATACAACAGCGGATCACAAGATGACAAAGTTCGAGCACACACGGGCAACCCGTTGACGAAACAAGACCGGTGAACCACGTAATCAAGCAGTTTAATCAGGAGAATTCAGGTAAATTCACTCAATCTGATTAACCATCGATAACAGTTTTGATGGGGAAACGTTTCAGTTCTGAGTCGTAGGAGAGAAAGACAATAATAAAAAAATACGACGTTCCATTAACTTCACGCTTTTAAAAAAACGACAGATTTGCGTAAGGCTGTCGGTTCTACTGTGATTAAAATAAGCAACGGTTCAATTAATTACAGAATGGACAAAAGTCAGCTTTTAGATCAGTTTCCAGGAAACCCCACACATTGAGTGTTCGAGCTCGTTCTAGACAGCAGGAGACCAAAAGACATGCTCAGACAACCTGGCGCGTCAGGCTGTCAACACTGCTATGGTTTGAAGCAGAATACACGACACGAGGGACGAAGAATGAACTTTGACAAGAAACAATTTCTGGCAGCCTGGCGATGCATCGGAAACAACAGATTAAGGTAGTGTGAAGTGGGAACAGTCAGTGAAGCAGGGTACTGGAAACCACAAGTAAGCTGATTTAAAGATGCCGTTTTATTCCCAATTACAACTCGGTTATTTGCCTAAAAGCTGTGAACAAGTTTGGACAGAGAGTTCAAAAGTATTAAGTTCCACTTATTTACCCTCCTAATGTCTAAATAAAGGCTTTTTATACGACTGTGACAGTCACGCGTCAGTGCCAACCACAGTGCTGTCGATGGTGAAGACAGATATGCGTAGAATGTAACTTCCTTTTGTATCAAGGCTGAACGAAATCCCGCATTTAACCAAAATATGTTTCACAGAAGGGAAACACAAATAAGTTACATTTACAGTTGTGCGCTGCTTAGTTGTTAATTACCTTTACTCTTAGCTTCACACCACAAACCGAAATAGTCATGTCTGGGAAATTCCATTAAACGCAGCAAAATGATCGTCCTACGGCATGCTCCATCCATCGATTTCACTCAACAAAGAACAATCCGACAGGTCTGGCCGGTGAGATTAAGATAGGGCACTATCGATTCAATAGACTTTTGTTTATTCAACTGATTCTGCTCTTGGTATCTGTGAACATAGGGAATGTTCAACCCTCGTTGTTACCGGTTGCTTTACGTCATCCAAACAAAGCAATGTCTGCTACGAATTGGAACTCTGTGATCACTGCTGTATTATTAGAGCAACGCGGCAGACCGCCATAGTCATTCCTGATTGCAATGTCTGCTTAAAACCGGTATCGGATCTAGCACCCACAATGGAATCCAACCATAAATCAATCATTCATGATTTAACTGTTCGTTTTAATAGTTCACCATACAGCCCCGTAACTTGCCAAGTCTAAACGGTTACCAGAACAACAATTACTATACAACCATCAGTAACATCCTCAGTAGTTATGAGTGACCATGTTGTGGTCTGCCATTACAAGAGATCAATGTGGGACTACACATAACGTTTGGGTTTGACCTATACGTCAGTGTGAATGGCGGTTTGAAAAATCCGCCAATGCGGTATTTGTAACTAAGAGAGACAAAAAACTTCAGCGAAGAACATTTATTGGCGTAGATAAGCAACTGGTGAGACAAAAGGGAAATGTACGTCTCCCAGCAATGTATAATTAAGAGTAAATTAAAGTTTCGCGAAGGCATTGACGGACAGAGTGCGTTTATCGACAGCAAGATATAACTTACTTGATTCATCGTATTGCAATTTAACACGTAAATCAGCGGTTCCATCAATAACGATAAATATGGGAGCAACGTAGACAGTCGAACCGGCACAATGACACACAATTCCCCCAGAAGGTCACGTGCATTAGCCCAATGTGGAGAACGGAGCAAACGATTTAGAGTGGACAGCATTTCCGGCAGAAGGGGGAAAAATTCACGATAAAGTTTGTCATGAGCCCCACCACCAATTGATCGGAATAATGTTCGTAGAAGAGTCAAATAAGCAGTGGGTTCTTTGGCGGTTAGACAGCATTGCATACTACCTTGGACAATACGGCGCAGATGAAGCTACGATTTGAAGGAACGAATAAATTAGTTACACTTGACGGTAAGTACAAGAGTCCGTTAACACTGAGCAACAACATTAAGTAACCTGAAGGAAGACAAACAAATATGACGACGACATACTGTGAATACACCAGTGATAACGACGGGTTGTACGCTGGAAGAACGGCCAATTCAAATGACAAATGCGAAATCTCGAGGCCTCAGCTAAATTAAAACAAGCAACACAAACCACGAGCACCTAAACTGGGCGCAGTTTACAGCGTTAAGAAAAGGAAAACAATAGAATACGCTTGAAACTCTGAAACCTGATTGTTTAGCTCAACAAACCGGTCGTGCTGTTATCAATCTGATAAACACAACCACTCCAAAGACTAAAAGAAATTACAAATGGTAGGAACAACCAAAACTGCTTATTAAAATGACGAACGAGGGCACAACCAACATGCATGATCAGTAAGCACAGGTAACCTTCTCACCTTCATAACATGTTCATTCTCCGTATCGACCATAGTAACTGAGTTGAAGCACAACTTGAGCAGTCGCATATAAAGTACCGATTCGTCCGTCCCATCTAGAAAGACAGATGAAGGACTGATAACTGAGCAACTCAGAGATGGCGGGGATGAAGAAGGAAGGAAAATAATAAACTTGAATTAAAAAACAAGAGCGGATGTATTGGTAAACATACGGAGTAACATGAGCACCAGTGATAGTCCGAGTCACTCAAATGCTCATGGTATTTGGACTATCTCAGTGGTTGAATCTTTTTCGGTACGGTGCTTATCACATTTCGTACAGCGCAGATCACATTCTGTATGTTTAGCGCCCATGGTTGCAGTTGAATCTCGGTATAGGAAAACGACCAAGTGATCACACAAGGTGTGTTTGTTCTCACCTTTTCTATGATAAGAATATCATTGGCTGGGGCTGTTCAACAGACATGTATTCGTCTAACTTTCGACTTCACGGAGTTATCAATCAGAAAAGTTAAATTTGCTGGGCTCAAGTGGGCAATCTGGATCACATCATATCTTTTACTTTCAAGTATTAGTGTGTGGTTAGCACTTCCGAACCCTAAACAGAACGGATATGAGAAAACATATTGTGTGTTGTGTTGATGCTCATTATTAAGTAATTCCTTGGTTAAGCCAGCTAGTCTACACGAATGCATATTAAACACACACTGGCATACAGACTCACTCACACACACACAAGTACACACTAACTCTCTATGCTTGTTCGCACCTAGGATTGTCACGTGGTGACCTCAGGT